>JAKCOX010000017.1:12697385-12767385 GCA_022605575.1 Laterallus jamaicensis coturniculus | reverse complement strand
CAAGATAACTTAGGCTCGCCAGGAGGAGATGAAGAAGTTTCATTTTTACATCCCAAGGTCTGGGGTATCATTTTTGGTTTGCGTGTGATTTTTGTGTGGAGAGACTTTTGTAATTGTGTTTCTTGGTGAGCTCTGTGTATTAATGCCCCTTTTCCCTCTCTGAAAGTAATATCTTGTTTTCTGTGATGCAATTTTATCTTCAAGTGTTTCTGATTTTTTCCAACTTAGCTCTATTTTGTGTGTGTATATATATATATATATATATTTAGAGACTTCTTTACACCATAGCTCCTGTGATGCTTAAGGAGCCCTTCGTGCATGTGGCCATTTTGTTTGTACCATAGCCTCTTTCTAAATTGTGATTCAGCCTCCTCTGCTCTTTGGTTGGGTGCAGGGCAGCTTATAAATGAAATTGTTAACAATCACTTGTTCGGCTTCTAAGGACCCCTGTAGAGGCAAGATGATGATTGCTACAATGTGGACACAGGTATGTGTAGCAGAAAGTTTGAACCTATTGAGATCTTGATGATCTTGTTATTCCTGAAACTTTGCTCAAACACTTAATCGCCTATTAAAAAGGCTTTAAAAAAATTATTAATTTTTTTATTTTACATGAAAGGTATAAACCAGTTTATCATCCTGGAAAGCACCAATGTGAATTTTACAATGCAATTGGTGACGAGATGCTTGAGTCTTACTGTGGGAGGAGTGTAATACAAGTCCTGGAGGAGGACGGTGCAGAAAGATAGGTCTTATAAAGAACTGGTCAGATATGCTTTATCCTTTATGTGTGTTGGTGCATTAGGAGGACAGCAGGTCTATGTTTGTGTGGTAGGGATCTGCGTGAGTGGCAAGAGGATGCTATGGACTTAGAGTCCTTGCTATGGTCTGCCCAGGGTGTCTGATCTGAAATCTCTTTAGTCTTGCATCTGAGGGGAATATTTGGCAGCAAAATATATAGATATAATGCAGGTGGTGGAGAGGTTTTGTACATGAAAATACAGTTTCACCAGTCGGACAGCTCCTGACTGTGGCCATTGCAATGGCTCTCCTGTACTTGTCAATCTCAATCTCCGTGGAAGTTCAAGGTTTTTTAAAGAAAAGACCAAACCATTTTTAATGGTGCCAGAGTGGGTGCCAGAGAGATTGTAGTTTAAAGCCACATGATAAAAATAAGTTTCTTTAAAGCCCTGAATCCTGTTTATAAAAATAGATGGTGAACATACGGTGCAACATAAAAATCCATGTGGTCCTGGGGAAAAAAAAAAGTAGAAAGCACTTTAGCCTAAACCAGATGTGCGAAAGAGAGCTCCTAAACGTATTTTGTATTTTTTATTTGTGTGTGTGTGTGTGTTTGTGTATGTGGGAGATATTTTTGGTTCCTGCTAGGCTTCTTTGCAGCAAAGCCCCTTTCTAGAATTTACTTTCCTTTATTAGAGTTGCAGCTCGGCTTTGTGTGGGCCTCTGGGGGTTTTGGCCAGCCGTTGGCAATTTCTCTCAGACACCCAATTACCCCTGACGTCAATGCCGTCTCTCCCATCTCCCTTGGGTGCCCACATTTTTTCCTTTGTAACACTAATAGCTGACTAGCTAAGTGCCTGTTATTTCCTTGGCAGAAGATTTGATTGTGTTTTGGGCCGGATACTAAATCCAAAAACTATGTAAAAATGTCAATAGGTGAGTGCACATTGATTTCGGTTAGTCACAGTGATATTTGAGCCCCTTTGGGGGCTCTGTCTGGGGAAGTATTTTACAAGAAAGATAATATAACAGAAAATTACTGGAGCTGCACAGGTCTCTGGTGGGTTTCTTAGGGGCCTGCTAAGTTTCTGTAGAATCAACAAATGCTTTATTAATCTAAATTTGCGGTTTTTGTTCCTGCCTCTCTTCAGACGGTTCGGGCTTGCCGGAGGAGACTTGGCGGGAGCGGGGCGGCCGGCAGGAGAGCCTGTCCCGGCCGGGGGGTGGGCAGCAGGGAGGCCAGGGGTGGCCACGGGCCCCCTCCTCGCCCAGCCGAGGCCTGCGGCAGCAGATAACGCGGGGGACGGAGGGGGTCCCTGACAGCTGTGCGGGGCCGTGCTGACTGGGAGCGCCTGATAAGGGCCCCGCGCGGGAGCCAGCCGCCAGCGCCGCACCGCCAGCACGCTGCGGGGCCGCGTCGACTGGCAAAGAAAGTTAAACACAACTGGTCCGGGGGCGGGAGGGAGGGCTGCGCTGGAAGATAATGGTAATTGATTGAATCAAAGTCGCAGAGCAGCCTTGTTTTTCCTCGCAATTAATTTTTTTTCTAATTTTCAGACCGGAGTATCCGAAGAGCTCAGGTTGCGCTGAGCATATGCTGCACTAAAAGATAATAAGCACATGCCCTCTTCAGCTTTTTGGGGGAAATTCAGGCCAAGAAAAGGCACAATTAAATAAAATGCACTCCCCTTAAAGTTGCAAGCGTACGGCTTGGAGCTTAGCGGAGCATGCTTTTAAGGACAAGGAAAATCAATGACTTTGTCAGGTCGCTGAGCTGTGTGTGGTTGCTGGCTACCGGGGACGAGAAGTCAATTTTCCCCACAAAGCCAGTGGATAGTGACACCAGAGAAAGGGATCGTCTGGGGACTCCAGTGTGTGGCGTACATGCGTTGGGTGTTTCTGCAGGTCTCCTTCCTCTCCTGCTCTCCCCACTGCAATCTCATACCCTGTAGCACAAGATGCATGTAGAGGAAAAGAGAGATTTCTGCCATTGGTATTTTTATATCAGTTACTTTCCACATGCATTTTCGCCAGTTTTGATCTTTTTTACTATCAATCCGTCAGCCAGAATTGTTCTCCCCACCCCAACATGCACCCCTCCACCCCCCTTTTAAAAGGGGATTCCCCCAACGTAGTGCTCAGGAACATAAGCTGTTTGTGTGCTTTAAGTAAATAAAGCCTTTTATACATTTTAGTCTTTGGCAATTGTATCTACAAGCAGTAAAATCTTACATCAACACAGCGTGTTGAGTGTGTGTCAATACCTAATAACAGTAGACCATTAAAAAAAAGTCTTCTGCTTGATCAGATATGGTGCTTAACATGTAGTGCTGTAGCCTGCATAATAGGTAATTAGTATTGAGGGGGGGGAAAGCCTCCCCCGTGGACCATGGCACCATAGACCTAAACTGGCGTTTTTTCACGTTAGATTTTTCTTTCTTTAGTGGAGGGCATTTCTTTATGCCTTTTAAAAATCATTCTCTAAGAATTAACAGACTGTATTAAGGGTATTGTATACTTTAAATGAAGCTTGCAAGCACTAAGGGCGTATTCTTCTTCCCATATAGACACTGTGTAGGGTGGGCAGGCAAGCAGTATTGTAGTGCTAGAAGACTAGAAATCAAACGTTGGATAGGGAAAAAACCCTGTAACCTGGGAAATAAGTATTAAGCTGGGATTTTTGCAAACCACTTTTGCTGTAGTTTTGTTGGTTCCTGTCCTGGAACAAGTGCATGTGTGGATATGCAGGTGAAATGAATGGACCTTATTGAAGTAAGAAGCTGTGGTTTATGTTATCTCAAAGAAGCTGGGGTTTTCACTGGAGCTTTGTCATGCTTTCCCCAGAGCAGCAATGGAAGATTTCTTTGTGCATGGGCTGAAGTTCATGAGATTTTTCTCAACTACTGAAATGGTGAAGCATTTGCTGGCTCTTGGGGCAGGAGAAGGGTGCCCTGAAGCCCTGAATATTGTGGCTGTAGATCACAGTTGATATCCTACAAAACAGACTAATGGGACTCCTCTGCAAAAGAGCTGGTAATCTGCCTTGTCATGACCATTGGTTATGAAAGGGCAAGTCATCTGTGAAGAAAGACAGTTTTCTTGAAGGCACCATGTAAAAACTTTGTCCTAATGCCAACATAACCATTGCAGATACACTTAGGCAGGGATGCAGTTCAGATTGGAGGGTCCTTATGTTTAAAGATTTTTTTGCTTTCTCCTTGTAGGCTTGAGAAACTACAGGGTTACTGCTGCTGACCTCCCATCTTTGATGTTCCAGGATAATTAAACCCACAAATGCAATGAGATCTGGTCTCTCTGGCTACTGCTAGGTGACTGACAGAATACACCGGTCTTCTCTGCCATAAACATAACTGAGATATTTCACTAGAGCAGTGCTCCAGAGCACTCATTTCATCCTCCTCCGACCTTTCCAAGCCTGACCAGTGCTCTTAGCTTGTTGGTCTCAGAAGTGCTGACAGCAATGTGCAAAACAAATGCCAAAGCAAAGAGCAATGCAAGGTCTTTTGGATAGAGAAAAGTGAGTAAAATTCATGGGGCTAATGTGCACCCACACATTGCCTGCCTGCCATCGTGCTCCTCTGTGCTGCTGCACATTGCTGACGGTGGGGCTGCTGCTGGGGCACGCTGCAGGAGGCAGAGCTGTGGCTGCTGGCATCCAGTAGCCTCCAGGCTGCCAGGCCTGCTGGGGAGGAGCGTAGGGAAAGGATAAAATCTGCTTCTTCTAGAAATGGATTTAAGAAGTGCCTCCTGGTCTAAGCGCAGATGCTGAATTTTGGGGATGTGGGTCAGTCTGTAGGATGCAGAGCTGACAGGCGCACGCAGCTGGAGTAAGCAGGCCTCTCACAAGCAAACTCTTGAAATAAAAGGGGGCAGGTTTAAATTTAAAACCGAAACAAAAAGCCCCTGCCAGCTGTGCAGTCCCAGGCCAAGGCGGAGTGGTGCCTGTGGGTTTTCCTGTGCCGCCTCGCTCCAGTGTAGCACTGCGTGTGGGAGGCAGTGTCTTGCTTCAGCCCGTGCCCAGCCACAGCAGGCCCGCAACGGCAGGACGGCCACGCCACGCTCCCTGCCCTGAGGTGGGACTTGTTCGCCTCACCCGCGTGTGTTTCTGTGGGGTGGAGGGGAGACCGGGGGCCCGCAGTGGGTGGGCGGGTAGTGAGGGTGCAGGCCCGGGCTCCCGAGGGGAGAGGCCGCAGGGTCAGTGAGGCACAGGCTGTGGCGGGAAGCAGGGAGGAACTGTTGCGAGGGCACAGCAGGGCCAGTACTAGAAGAGGGAGGAAGGCTGAGGCTGCAGGGGCAGCCACTGGGGTGTACACCAGCCCGAGGCAGTGGCAGGGGCTGTGCCTGTGTCCAATGCTGTGCTGTGGGCCTGTGGGCTGGTTGTAGGCATACTGTCTGGTGCCTGGCTTGCATGCTGGGGCTCCCGGAGGCGGAAGGCTTCACTTGACTCAGGAAGCAGCAGGCAGCACCTGGTCTCTGTCGTCTTTTCCTCCTTCCTGCAAACAGGGTCGTTTTCATCAGTCGGTTGGAGGCAGAGGGGGAATTGCATCAGCTAACTTAAAGCACATGTCCTGGGTGGCCAGAACGGCCCTCCTGAGATGTTAGTGTCCCCCAGCACCCTGGGGGAACGCAGGCCCAACTTCACGTGTTCAACTTGTGTACATGTGGGCTGTCAACATAGCGATGCGGTTACCCCACCCTGCCATTCCAACTGTCCCCTGGGGCTGTGGCAGGTGCTTTTCCTGAAGTCCCCTGAAGCAGGAGCAGGCTGTTTCCTACAGACTACCAGTGAAAAACATTTTAAGGAGAAACATCAGTGTGGCACCCTTCTCTTCTGAGCTTCAAGTGGAGCAGCAGCTGTTGAACAAAGTCTTGAGGTTTGTTAAAAAAATTACTTTTATTTGGATTCTAATTTCTTTGCCTTTCCCAGACTGACCTCAAAAGGCACACTACTGGGTAGCGTAGAAGGTAGGGAGGATTTCTGCTTTGGTAGGAATGGCTGTATGTTAAGATACCTTAAAGAAGAGAGTAGTTCACTGGAAATAGATTCTTGTCCTTGTTTTGCTATATCCTAGCTTTTAAATGGACAGCAGGAGATAACATAGTAGGGGAAAAGTTGGGTGAATTCTTATAGCAGTGAAGGTAGGAAGGTAGCAGCTACTTGGGAGGTGGCAGTGGGTGGAGGGCAAATACCAGCATGAGAGGAAGAAGAAAAGGGAAGATCACCCCTAAAATGTTTTCTTTCCCTCTGGTAAGAACTTGAGACATTTATGAGCTAAACTTTTCCTGGGACATTTAATTTTTTCTCCTTTGTTAGAGGCCTGTGTGGCTTTGCAGCCCAGTTCTCCTTCCAGTCTTGGGTGTAGGTTGTGCCTGTTACCAGATCAAAGTGTCACTAAGGTGACAGGCGAATGGTCTTTAGGAGAATACTCTGAAATTAGGGTTGTTCTTGCAGTATAATTTGTGGAGTTTCACTCAAGTCACAGTCAGAACATTAGAACTGCCCTAGAGAATAAGGAGGAAATTCACCAGGTTATTTTAAGCTGGTGCTGTGGAAGCATGCAGGACTACATCCAAGTGAAACTTGAAGGGAAATAGATTGGTTGCAGATTCCACCAGGTTTATAGTTGCATTAGGAACCTCACATGAGTCTTTAAGAATGTTTTAGAACTGAAAAACTTAAAGGTTATGAGCAAAAATTGTTATGCAGAAATGATCAGTATGAGTACATATCTCATCAGTATGATAGGACAAGTTCAGTAAAGTATCATTCATGTCTGAGCCATGTGAACATAAGTAGCGGAGTGTAAAACAATTAAGAAACACCAGAGTAATGCTTGGGTTTTTAGGTGTTTGAAAGTGTGCAGGAGAGTTGTAAAGTTGTTAGTGCCAGGTTGAAGGAATGTTGACTGAGCAATAGCGCCTTTCTGAAGGTTGAAATATTTAATTTTAATTTCCTAACCTTAGAATATGCATTAAAATCACCTAGGTCTTGTAGGTTTGAGAGATTTCTCCTCCCCTCCACCCCACCCCCCTTAGGTTGGCAGCAGTCTTTCAATCGATCACTAAGCATTCAGCCTGTCTTTTATATTGCTTTTCTAGACCCACATTGTCATTGGTCTTGAATTCACAGAGCTGGTAGACAAAACAGTTGGCAAGGACATCTGACCATGGAGATGGCAGAAAAGTAGAGGAAAAGATGGAAAGAGGATGAGTGAGCATGGTTTTGAAATGAGGGAGACTGATGGACTGTATGCCAGAGAAAAGCTGGAATAACAGGACTAGAAATACAGACAGAGGGTGTAAGACAGGATGGTAACTGGCAGGAGGAAGATGAGAAATTTCAGAACAGCATGAAGGAGAAAAGACTGATAAAAGGTAGAGTGGGTCCAGAAGCAGCAACTAAGAAGTGAGACACAAAGGCTAGGGCTGTTGACTCGGGAGAAGAAATGAGAAGTATAAGCCAAAAAGATTAACCTCAGCAGAGGATAATATCTTCTGCAGTTAAAAAAACAGAAACTCAGTAGAAGGAAGAAATACATCTACTTCATTTTACTTTTCTGTGCTTTTGGACAGACAGTTCTGTGAACCACTGAGCACTGGTCTGCCTTCTGTTCCAACATCAGTGGCTGCCTCATTACCTCCTTTAGATCCTGTCACAAAAATGGACTTGGGAAGCAAATGTCCTGCTTCTGGGAAGCATGAGGAGGTAGTATCTTCTCTGCCCAGTGACAGGCTTCTAGGAGCTAGTCTGTTATTCTTGTAAAGTATCCTTAAAAAAAAAGTTATTACATTTTCTCCAACATGCCCTGTGACTTTCTTGTCAAAAGCATCAAAATAATTTTGAGGAACATTTTATATAGAGGTGACCTCCATATGTCCCTCCCAGACTGAATTATTCTGTGATTGATCCTACAAGAAAGAAAACTGTAGTAGATGTGAAGTTTGAGTTTTGTTTCTGGAGAGGTTTGAGAGGGGTTTATGAGCTGTAGTCTGTTCTAGCAAAGTTAAATGAGAATTAACCAGGTGAGTGACTTCCACAGTCAGAATCAGAATTCCACAATCCCAACAGCGAACATTGCTTCAGTTCCCTGGGTAAATAACTTGATTGGCCTGCAAGACGCTCTTCTTTTGAGTTGGAGTCAGAGACCACTTTAGGATTTCCCTCCCTTTGCAGCAATACTCATGGGTTTCCAGAAAGTGAGACAGGAAAAGGCACACATGCTCCTAGTGACAGCAGCTTGAGCTCATTAGTGTAGATTTTTAGATACGTTGGCATTGTCTCAACAGCCTGCTTTCGCATTCACGACCTTTGCAAAGTACAGATCAAGGGGAGGAGCATGCCTTCCATTCATGCTTAGTCTTCTTTGGTTTTGTGTGGTGTTGAGCTCAGAGCCCAGACAAAGCACATCACCAGTTCCTGAGCAGCCCCAGTATCTACTGTCAAAGATGCAAAAGAAAGACAGAAAGTGGAGGTAGCTCTCCCATGTGGATCTGTACTTTGTGCCCTCCTGTGAATGAGCACGTAGGTATTTTTCTGATGACATAAAAAAATTAGTCTTATTCTGCACCGTCCCTATGTTTGCTCTCCAATTTAATTCCATCTTGTTAATTGATCTTGGAGTGTTTTGGAAGATTACTTAGCATCTATCAGTGCATTTTGTGGGACAGTCTATGGCAAGGACAGATCATCTGCTGAGGAACCTTTGCTGTACTTCCCCTACTACAGTTCCCTATTCAGTGCTGAGGTTTTAAGAGGCTCTCAGTGAGCTTGGTTGAACCTCCTTTTGAACCCATCATGGATTTTTCTTTGTATTTATTTCCTTTAAAGTTTATTTCCTTCCTTATGGCAGCTACCTTTTGCCAAATGAGTAGGACACTCCAGTTCTTCCTGCCTTTTGCCCCATTTACCACCTTCCAAAAAGATTGCGGTCGCTGTATGACTGCATCTCAGATTTTCCCCGGAGTGATCTCTGATTTCTTTTCAATCAGTTCATTTAATTGACCGTGTTTATTTCCCTAGCCCTTGTGGCTCCCTGAGTGCAGCTATTCGTCAGAAGCTGGATGTTAAGCATCCTTTTCATGTTTTACCTGGAGACTTTCTTAAACCATCTCATCTGTTCTTAGCATTTGGGGCTAAGCCCAAAAGGGAAGCTCTCTCAATCAAAAGGCTATCTAAATGGATAATGTGATACTTTGAGACCTGTAACAAGGAGGCAAATGTCCCAGTCCCACTGCTCCTGTGCTTATCCCACCAGAGCTATGGTGGCTTTGAAGGCTTGCTTGGGCAAGGTTCCCAACCTGGATGTTTGCAAGACAGCTAACTGGAACTTGGTACACGTACCTAGCATACTGCTTAGATGTCGAGCCTAGGCATGATGCCCACTTTGGAAGGCAGCTTTGTAGTCTATATTTGCTTAATTTAGTCCTCAGCTGTCCTCTTGAGAATGGCTGTTCACTGCGTGTTAGTGTCCAAGAGCAGGAAACGATGGAGGCAACTTTCATCAGAAAGAAGATGAAGTAACTTGGCACTCACTCCTGTTTGGAAGCTAAATTGCCTCTTAAAACATCATTCTTACTTCTTCTCTAAGGAGTTTCCAAGCTGTAAATAGGATGGGGAGAAGGATGCCTTTGTATCCTGTGTTCCCCTTTTCTAGATGTTGTCTTGGTGACATTAGCTGCCTTCTTCAAAGTCTGTAAAATTCTGTTTGAATGCTTTTCATGCTCTGGTTTGGCATACAGCATAAATCTGAGCAAACTGACCCCAGACAGGAATACGTTTTCCTCTTCAGCAACTCCTGTCTGTGTCCACTGCTAGCATCTATATTAGCAAATAGAATTTCTTGGGAACATCCTGGAGCTATTATTTTACAAATTCTTTTAAAAAGTGACAAAGCACTATTATTTCCTAGAAAGTTTGGCCAGCTTCTTGCACATGAATTTATAAATCGTCCTCTTATTTCCTTGTGCCATTTATTTTTATACTCTCTTTTAAAAATAAACCTGAGTAGAGAGTAATTAGGGAGAAACGCCCCCACATTTGAAACGTAAATAGAAGGAAGTAAACGCTAGGATGGGTCACTCCAATCAGTGGTCAAAGATCCAAATTTTAATCTTGATGGCTGAGCTAAATAAAAAGAGATCGTATTAAATAACTTAGCATTCCCTTAATGATTCATGAAAGGTAAACTTGAACATTTGACTTCATTGCAATAATACAGCTAGTTTAATTTTTTATTATTTTTAAACTCACAGCCAGCATGCTGGAGTAAGTTATTTGCAGTGTATTTTTAAAGCCCATATCGAAATATTAGCCATAACTGTCTGCAGTGTATATAAAAAAAAAAGGGGGTGGGGGGATATGTTTGAAGTTTAATCATGCTTCTACTTACGCTCAGTCCCAGAGCAATCCTTTTTTCTGCTGCTGAGCTCAAACAGCTAGTAGCCAGGTTTGATCTGCTGCCCCACGGAGCAGTGCCCTATGTGAATTTGAAGTTTTCTCAACCCGGGAGGCCTGCAAATAAAGACTAGCCTCAGGTAGCCAGATCTCTCCTTCCCAAAGCAGCTCCTGGGGCGCTGCCTGGAGCAGTCCTCCTGAAATTGTTTCAGGCAATTGCTATAGACTATCTCCACTACTGCCCCTCTTACCCCTCCTTCCCTCTCCTCCTCCTGGCATAAGGGAGGAGTTTTGGAGTCCAGGAGTCCTATTTGACTTTAATAAAATGAAAAAAATAAAAAAAAAAATAAAAAGCAGAGCAGTTTGTAGGGAACTGGCACAGACTGTGGAAACAGGAGCCACAGCAAGACAAAACCCAGTGGCCTTCAAAACTTTTTTCCCTTCTTTTTCACCACATGACTTGGAGGATGTGGACAGTAATTAAAGGACCCCCTAGCTCCTCATTTTCTGTGCCTGGTCCTTTGATCTGGTTCGTGTCGGGTAGCTATTTTCATTGTTCCTGTCTTTTCTTTTATTCTCACCCAGCCCCTTTGATGTGAGCAATGATGATCTTTAATTCCAAAATAGGAGATGGGCAGGATAGCAGTACCGGCCTTACATAATGCATCTTTCACATCTTATTTTTAAACTTGGGCATAATAGGTGTAAGTCGGAGCCTGGGGAGCATTAACCCCTTCCACACAGGGGAACTGCTGCGGAGGTTAAGAGCCCATCACTTGTGGTAATGTCAGGTTAATCTTCTGTAGATGCCTACAGATGCATTTGCAAAAAAGATTATTATTATTATTATTTTTTTCCCTGCAAATATGATGGATCTCTAAATATAATCTGGAGGGAGTTTGTCTTAATTGTTCCCATGTGGGAAAAATGTGCTGAGAAAGAACAGTAAAGCTAATGCAGTTATTCTGACTGGCTTCACTTGGCAGCACAGTGGGAGTGAAGCATACTGTTTATTAGTGTATGTTAATAAACTATAAGGGACAAGCTGCGGGTGGCGGTTTATAAACTGTTAGCTCAGGTAGGAGAGATGACAATATGGAGGTTATTAGTAACATTAGCGGGAGGGAAGGGCTGGAGGTTCGTATTGTCCTCTTGAAATCATAGAAGCCCCTTACTCCGTGCGCTGCGTCCTCCTCATAGGACGCGGGAACTGAGCGGCTGCACTCGGTCCTGCCGAGCCAAGGGGGTGGTCCCCTCCGCGTCCCTGCCCGGCCACTGCCGCTGGAGCGCCGTCCGAGGCGGCACGGGTAGGCGCCACGCTGCCTGGGTGTGGGGGGGCACACGGCACCCCCGCGCCAAGCTTTTCGGGGGGCACGCATGGCACCCCGCACAGTGCGAGGCGGCCTCCACCGCACCCTGCCGCGGCCCCGGGGAGGCAGGTGGTGCTGGCAGAGCCCCGTCCCCGGGGCGTCCCCGGGGAGGGCAGCAGCCCGGGGGGAGGCCGCCGCGCCGGGGGCTGCCCTGGGGAGGTGCCGCATTAGCGCAGTCCCCATCTGCCTTGGCGGCGCCTCCTCCCTCCGGGCCCCAGCAACAATGGCTCCGCTTCTGCTGCCTGCGCCCTGCCCGGGCGGGACCGGTGACATTTGCAAGGTTCAGTCATCACAGCACAATTCGCTCAGGAAATGCGCCTCCGATTGTAAATAGCTAGCCCAGAATTTCCAGAGATCAGGAATCGAGGCACCCGCACCCAGTTTAACTCTAAACGCCAGCATAACTGGGAGATGAATCTCAGCTTCTGAATGCCTGGTCTTTCTGCTGGTGTGTTTCAGCAGGATTTGTGACTATCTGGAAATAGAGGGCTGCTGCTCAGCCACGTTAATGTTTGAATATTCTGTCACTGTTTTCCATATTCAGAAGCAAATCTCAGTGGGCATAAATTTAAAAAAAAAAAACAACAAACCAAAACATTGTCCCTGTTTTCCTGGGATAATTAACTTGAGGCAAAACGCAACAAATTGTCAGTATGAAATAACAAAGAACCGGTGAGGATAGCAAAGGTTAAGTGTGGTAATGGACAGAGGGTAATACACAGCTTGATGTGTCTGATTATATTTAGTCTAATGCCTGCTTTTTTATTTCATTCACAGAATATACATGCACACATACCTCTACATCTGAAACACTTTGAGATGTGGACTTGTGCCACCAGCTCTTTTAGGGATGCAAAATGTGTGTTATGTTTGTGTAGTTCTTCAAATAACAGCTGCTTATTAGATAACTTTCAGGGAGATTCTTACTCTGTGTTATGGCCCTGCATCAGTAAAGTACTTCAGCAGATGCCTAACTTCAGCACGTGACTGGACACGTAAGCTTTTCAGCCTGCGCTTGCTTAAACCTGGGTGCATGCTTAAATATTTTGCTGAATAGAGGCCAAGACCAGATGTAGTGAATACTTATAATTAAGTTTGCTAAATGGCTTACAATGTGCCACTTGTTTCCACGTGTTTTTAAATTTCTCACTTGATTATCGTTTCAGCTGAACTTCGTGCTTGTCCTTGTCTGCAGATCTTGCTCTTTCGTTTTTCTTTTTAATTCAATCAGTTGCCTCAGAATATTTCTGGGTTAGGAGTAAAGAGGAAAAAAAATACTTTCCAGTTCTTCTAGTACAGCTCATCTTTAATACCAGCGAGTTTTTTTTTTTAACCTGAAGTGTTCCAAGGGAATAAAGGAAGGAAAAGTTGTAGAGAGAAATAATATTTTACTGGAACAGCTTCTGGAGCTGGAAAAAGTAGACACACTTTTGAGATCTGGCAAAGGGATGTGGAACCTGTAATCTTGTCTGCTTTTTCCAACTGTATCAGCTAATCTAATAATAAAAGCTTATAGGGCCATGGAATGTCTTTTTTTAGACAGAGCAAAACAAACATTGAAATTGGAAAGGGGAAAGTTGGCATCGACACATTCCTCAATGAGTACTAGTGCCTTTTCTTGAGTTGGAAAGGAAAAAAAAAATTCCTCTTTCCAAAGCAGCCCTGTTTTAAGGGCTCGAGCATGCCCAGATAGCCCCCAGTTAGGTTTCAGCAGTCTAATGAAGCCTGCCTTTTTTGTGATTTCACTGCACATACTCCCTGCCTGCCTTGATTGGCAGCTGGGTAGCAGACCTCTGCAGCTGTGACAATTTGCCTGAGGGAGACTGTAAGTGTCTCATTGAAACTTGCATTGTAAAATCCTCCAAAATGCCTCCCATAATATTAGGCACAGGAGAAAAACACAGGTGTGAAAAACTTTCACAGATCCCAGGAGTTCAATGTCTCTTGGCAGCTTTGGTGCATTCGGTGTTATAATATAAATTTTAAACTTGCATTTACAAAAAAGAATGTGTTCGGTCTTGTCACAAGGAGAAGCGGTGGAAGGCGGCGGCACCTGCCCGCCCTCACCTTCACCAGGGTGATGAGGGCTGGTCATCTGCTGGTGAAGCCTGTCTACCTGCTGTAACTGGCGGCAGATTCCAGAGAGGACACAGGTGTCCCCACTGCTGAGGCATTTCGCTGGCACAGCAGTGTTTTAGGAGCTGCTATTTTCCGAGTGGAGGCACAGGCTTGTGCTGTCCAAAAATGAGCACTGGGTGATTGATTCTGCTTCCACTGAAGGGGAGGGATTTGAAAACCTAAGTGGTGTCTCAATGAAATCAACCTTCCTATATGGATGTAAGGTTTTACCATTTTCTCCTCTTCCACTGGTTAAGTAGCTTAACGTACTACTCATTAGTGCTAGCATGTATGTGAGATACAGTGTTGCCAGCATAACTGGGAGATGAATCTCAGCTTCTGAATGCCTGGTCTTTCTGCTGGTGTGTTTGTTCCTAACTGCGTGTCTGTGTTAACAGCAACTTTGCTTCTTACATTTGCCATAAATGAATCTTGATATGAGTGCAGCCTTAAGATCTGACACTTCAACAGTCTCAGTAGGGTCAACACAATATTCAGGAATTAAAGTTCTGAAGAAATGCGAGCAGCTAAATTTAGACTTAAGAAATGTGCCTGATTTGAGTGAGCTGTGGGTATGCTGATACATGGAAGTTTCCCTGAGAGCCAGCCAGGCTTTATTTGTTGCTTAAAGGGAGGAGATTTCAGTTAAGTTGGAACATTTTATTTGCTTGCTTGAATTGTTTTTGATTAGTGACTGAGTGCAAGGTTAAGCTTTAATAACATACCCATTGTAATAAAATAGTGTTGGTGAGTGATACATGCGACTAAAAAGATTTGGATATACTAGTCTGTTAAACAAGTTGGGAATGTTCTGGAAATAAACACATAGAATAAGAACTAAAGATAAATTTAAAAATACATATTTTTTAATACTTTCCAGGGCTAAGATTTTGGTGATGAATCTAGCTTGTTCTGGGTTAACAAGGTGACATGGGTGAGGCCTTAATAAATGAGAACCTTTTTTGAATTTAGTAACGAAACGTGGTAATGCATCACTGAGTTTCTGTTACGGTGAACTAGTGACAAACCCAATGACTAGTTAAGGCTGAAAATAACAAGTGATATTGGGCCTTGACAAATCTAAAATTAAAATCTCAAATTCAGAAGTTCCCTGAGAGGGGCTCTTGGTGCTCTTTACCATTTCACCTCAACTACAAACTTTGGTCAGTTCAAGACATATTGCTGTAATATGTAGATTTTGTGAGCTGAGGGTTGCAGTAGGGCTGAGGTGGTTTTAGTTCCAGATTTTTACACAGCTTTCTGTTCTTGGTGCATTTTGCAGACTGTCCTAAGAGCCACAAAACTTGTGCTGATGTATAGTGATTTAATGTACTGTAATACAGCTACACAAGAGGGCTCAGTTTCAAGTATTTGTAAAGCTGTTGTATAAATCTTTTTAGTGGTGTCAATTGAGAAGTTGCACTTGAAGTTCAGTTGAACATTAGTGCTATCAGTTGAAAGCTCAGCTTGAAATACTCACTTGTCAAGGCTGTTTCATTTCACAGTAACATTTTAAACAAACTTTGCAAAGCAGTTCAGTATCATGTGTCTTATTTCACAGATGGGGAAACTGAGGCACAAAGCTATCGCATTTCTTACCTTTACAATGCACTTGGGGGAGCTGTAGCAGAACACGGAGCCTCCATATAGTGCTCTGGTGTGCTGCTCCTTGTCTAGCAGGGGAGTCTAGCTTGTCAAAGGGAGAAGGGTTTTGTCTCTTTGGTGAGGAAGGGAATGGATTTAAACAGCAAACCTTGGGGAAACCATTGTCATCTTCTTATGGCAGTGAATGCATTGTCACGTTCCTCTGCTTACCAAATAGGTAAATAAAACTGTAAAGGAAACAGTAGTTTGAAAAAAAAACCACCTCCCCCACCCCCCCATAGTTTAGAGCATCTGTTTTCTACTGTATTTTTTTCCCCTGATCTCTTTTTGTAATTTACATCCAAAACATTAAGTGACAGAATTTGGCAGAATCAGATCTATGCAGTAGAGCTTAATGGTCATGTAGCAGGGAATAAATAAAGCCCCTCAAGCCTGCTTAGTTCTCACACATGCACGTGAGCAGGGGTTGGGGGAAGGAGTGTTGTATTTTTCTTGGAAAAGGACCTTTTTGGTTTCTCCTAGTCTGGCACCTGGAGGTCCAGCTGTGCTAGCTTGAGGCTGTGTGTAGTCTCATGCATGGGAAAGATGATGGACAGATCGCTGTACAAGTTGAAACGTTTCATGTCTCTACAGGCAGTATGTATAGCTATATTTGTGAATAGTGGCAGTGCAAAATTGGAGGTGGGATTACTCTTCAAACAACGGTTTGCCAGTAGTGCTACAGTCTGGACTGGTGTCTGTTGCGATTTGTGAGAGGACCAGCAGCACTTGGATTTTCCAGCTTTGCTTGCTAGTGCTACAGCAGCTATGGAGCCGTTGTGCCCGCCGTCATTGCTTCCTGTCTCCATGAGCTGCCTGTAAATTATTTTCCCTGGCTGAGCTCTGCACATGGCCTGGAAATGTGTCACTCTGGTTATGTTTGGCTTGGTCCTCTGCTAATTTATACCAGTTCTGCTTCAGCATATTTCCATTGGCTTAATTCAATGGCCGTATTCCTAATTTACTTGGGTATAAGCAAGAGTATTAGGTTCATTACTCCTAGCAGTTTTGTTCTCTTGATTTATTTTTGTTCTTCAGTCACACAAATGCCAAGGTTAATTTGCTCTTAAACACTTGATTTCCTAGGACATAAAAGTGACTCCATATTTAAAGAAGAAAATAGAGAACAGTTTTATTCTGTAAAGTGGTTTAGGTTGGGAGGTGGTGGGTTTTCTTTGTTTGATTACAGAACTTTGAAATCATTAGCATCTGGAAAGTAGGAGAATTAATTTTACACTCACCGATACCCTTGGATCTTCTGGATTCTTCAGCTGTGGATCAGGAGCTGATACAGGGTTCCCAAAATGTTTGCAGTACCTTCAATAGTAAGTGATTTTAATGGAGAACTCACAGCAGAGGAGAACTCAGAGATAGATACTGTGCTTTAACAAAGATGCTATGTCTCCGCAGTGTACATTAGTCAGTGAGTTAAACAAGCATCAACATTAAAACAGACATTATCCCCTGCAGTGTATTTTCTTAGTGTTTTGTCCATTACAGCTTTCAAATTATGAGGTTTCTAGTCCTTCCCGTTGGAAGCAGCTCTTTTCTAATGTTTATTGCTGATGTCTTCCTGGTGTCTAGCATAAAATTTTGTTTTCTGATCTTCTCTTGCCCTTCCCAAAGTGCTTGGTAGAGTGCAGTGAGGGTGTTCACCGTACATGAACCCCTTGTAAGCAGTTCCTGCACCCTCCTTAGCTGTTCTTTAACAAAGATACATATAATTAGACCTTTTAACCTTTTCTCATAAATCAGTCCATCCAGCCCATTAATCACTTCTGTTGCCCTCTTCTGAATTCTCTCCAATTTGTCATCGTTCTGTGGCTGGGGACAGCTCGGTGACTGTGGCCTCGTGTGGAGGTTCAATACCAGCCCGCTGCACCCGGGGACAGGTTTTATTTATTTTGTCCCTCTTTCCCTCTGCTTCACTCCCAGTCAGAATATATCTCCTGCCCACTCTGCATAATCACATCTTTAAAACATTCATGGAGATAATTTGCGGTCTCCCGGACCCTCTATCATTCTCTGATGTCGAGTTAGCAGAGGTTGAAAGGGAAAAGGATTGAATGTGACACACTTGGCTCCCTGTCCTTGCTTTCCCTGCTCCCCACCCCAAAATAAACAACACAACTGACGGTCATACTGAATGTGAGGAAAGAGGTAGCATTGGAGTGGGAAAAAGGGGCTGAAAATATAATTGCCTAATTGTAAATCCTAAGTAGTGCAGGCAGGGGGGGCAGCCCTGACTAGAAGAAATCAGAGGGTCACTAATTCACACTGCCAACATCCTAATTAGCTGTGCAAACGTAATGTTTATATTGTTGGGGATGGATTACAATATCCATTGTAGAATGGAAAGAAATAAATGAATTGTGTCAGTGGAGCTGTGCAGAAAACACTCCTGCCGCCCCATTAAACCATGAGAAGTAGCTTAGCTACTAAAAAAAGTTTGTTTTCAGGCTGATGCGCAAGTCTAATTGGGTTTCCAAAGAAAGGAACATGTTTTAATTATTAATTAGAAATCAGAGGAGTAAAAGAGTGGAAATCTGCTTCAGCTGGAGCTTTTGCTCAATGCTGGATTTCTCCTTAATAAGCTGAAACATTCCAGGCCTGCCTTAGTTAGCGGTTGGGTGCAGTGGCTTTACTCGGGGGGTAGACATCTTAATGCTCATGTAATTATCATGTAATTATTTTGTAATGTGGGATCAAAATTTTGCATAGATGGCATTCTTTCACTAAACTTGAAAAGTAAAAAAAAAAAAGAAAAAGTTGTCTTCATTAAAGCAGTGATTCAGTCATTTTGGTTTAAGAAGCAGGGTTCCCTCACCCCCTTCCCTCTCTAGCACACAAATATTTTGAAACAGTTTAGAGATGGTGACTTCAAGATAAATAGAATTATTGAATTTAGATTTTGTTGAATATTTATCAGATTTCTTGTTGGTAATACTGCCTTTCAACAGAAGTGTCAAGTGGGTTGCAATTATCATCAAAGCTGATGGGTACAAATAAGTGATGATAGTGTCTGTTGACTCGGGGCATGCAGGTTCCTAAAGGGAGATCTTTGTGGACGTTGCTTTCTCTCTATCAATTTTCCCCCCTGTTGCTGTTGAACTTGTGGAATCAGTGGTTAAAGACTGATAGACTTTGTCAGAAGATGTGAAGTGGATTATGACCCATCATAATAAATATTCCTGATGGAGTGACGGTGTATGTTTGAATGAACAGAGCGCAGAGCCGCCTCTCTGGACTTGAGATGCTTTCTAATGCCTAAGAATATGCTTGAGCAGAATTATACTCCTGTTTACAACTGCAGACAGCTTGTCTGCGCAGATGAAAATGTTATCGAGCAAGTGCTGTAGCTCTTGCTTCTGGAAATTCCTGACAGCCTGGATCCAAGCTGAATCACAGGTTAAACCTGAGAAATTATAGAACATACCGAGAGCCGCTGGCTCTTGAGTTGCCAGATGTTTGTAGATGCATGTGCGTCTTCGGGGGAACTGCCCGTTAAATGTCTCAGCTTTAATAGGAGAAGGGGATGGGAAAGAAGAGTGCTATGACTCCATATGGCTCCCTCAGTGCAGCAGTAAATCCTTGTGTTAGTGGGGTGCAACAGTGAGGAAGTACAGAGCTGTCTCTTCATGTTGCTGTTTCACAGTAAAAAACCCCATGGACGAGATGGGGAGGATGCAGCTAATGGGAAGTGCATGGCTTCCTTCGGGGTGATGGCTTGCATTAGCTCAGAGATACGGCATTATGATAAACAAAATGTCTGACTTTACAGAACAACTGTTAAGAAAATTTCGGTTGGCCTTTTTTCATGTGTCTGCCCAGATTATCATGCTTGAAAGTGTTTGGTTTGGGTTCACAAAAGAAGTTAAATATCCTTACTGTGGGCCATTGAGCACCTGATTCTGCCCATAAGATTCAGTATATTTTTTTTCCACACTCTTGGTTTAAGAATTCCATGGGAAAAGATAGTTTCTTAGGTTTTCTTTATCAGCTGCACCGTACTGTCCTGCTGAACTCACTTAGGAAGTGTTCACTGGTCACAGTTAGAGGGCTAAAACCTGTTAAAAAGTCTGGGGTTCCGCTTTGATTTGAAGAGTTGAATTAGTCCTTTATTTTATGGAGGCCTCTTTATCTTTTGTGAAAAAGCAAGCACAAAGGGTGCTGAAATTTATGAGAAATCATGGATACTCTTTAATTAACTTCATCAACTTCGTGGAGACCTTGCAACAGGGTTTTAGCCTGAGATTAGTACAAGAACGCATACTGATACAGGAGAAAGGGAAACATCACAAGGCCTCCCTTGTGTGAGTGCGTGGGTCCATCTGATGGGACCATTGACACTTTGACTTCTCCAAATATCTTGAACATATGCTTTCCTGTTGAGCATCCTGGCACAGCTTTACTGAAGAGCTGGTCACTTCCACAGACTACTAAAAATGCTTCGAATCACTGGATGCTCTGTGGCACCACAGGTACTGCTTGCCTCATCTATCTCAACTCTTTAAATAATCTCTGTGACCAGGTTTTGAAAGCATCTTCTTTGTGACATCCTGGCCGTGCCACAAGCGCTGAACAGCGCTGTTTAGCAGAGGTACTGTTTTCAGCCTGGTAGTTTCTTCATCCACAACAACTTCAGAACGCTCATCTGTTGTATGGGAGAGGATGCAATTAGCAGCAGTGGTATGTGCCTAGCACTGCCGTGTGATTTGCAGAGGTACTTGAGAGATGCCTGAAGGGTGTTTATGTTCATGTTGCCGTTTTCAGTAATCAACTCTTATTGATTCTTCCAAGAAATCAAAGTTCTTTTATAGGAAAAAAAGTATGGAGGTTTCTCTTACATTGATGGATTTTTGGTTTCTAAAAATTGCAACAACTTAGAAGCTTTCTTGCTTTTTGGCCCTCAGTGATTCAGCATACATCCAAACCTGTCTTTGAATCAGTCTGGGTAGTGTTTCATGTGGTGATGTACTGGTTTTCTTTCAAAGCTATCTGGAACAACTTGCTGCTTCCTTCTTCTGTGAAAAAGGCTACCCATCTGAGTCACCCCTCAGCAGAGTTGAACCCCAACACAGCCAAGATAACAGGTATATCTAACCAGTGTGCAGACAGCAGTGACTTGAGAGCTTCATGGCTGAAGAAGAACGTTTCGTTTGGGAGTTCAGTAGTATACTATTTGCAAGTCCTTGCATTTCACGTTACCAGTAGAAATGTTTTTAATGGAATACATACTCACATGTAAGCAATAAATGCAGGCCCACATAGGTACAGATGTAGGTATTGCTTTGTGTTTCTTACCTTGGGGATGCTTTTGGACTCTGCTACGCTGTGGTGGGTTAGCCTTGTCTGGCTGCCAGATGCCCACCCAGCTGCTCTCTTACGCCCCTTCCTAAACAGAACAGGCAGAGAAAATAAGATTAAAAAGCGCATTAGTCAAGATAGAGACAAGGAGAGTGCTCCTCAGTTACTGTCATGGGCAAACTAGACTTGACTTGGTGAAAATTAAATTAATTTTAAGTTATGCCACAGGAGGGCTGGGAAATACGGGGGGTTTGTGGTCAGTCTGGTGATGGTCAGTCAGTGGTGGGTCTGCTGTGTAGTCAGTCAGTTGAGCCGGCTGTGTCCAGCACAGGGCAGCCCCATGACCTCTTCTCACATAAGTCCTCCCCCACAGCCCCCTGCTACCAAAGCCTGGACACGTACACCCCATACATACACATTTCCATCCTGTGCTGTGCTGCGCGGGCCCCGACCAGCCTGACCCCTGGCCTCTAAGCAGATGTCTCCAACTTTTCTTGCCTGCTGTCAGGGTAAGTAGGTGATGGGCTCTCACCAGAATGTTGATACTGAGCCCATCTTGTGGAGGCCCCCTTTGATGTTATATTTTGGCTTCTTGCCAGGGGGTCCAATTTTTTAAAGCACTGGGATAATGATCAGATTATTATTATTATTATTATTATCCCTGCTTCAGAATTCCCTGTTCTGCAGACATTGTGTTTCCTGTGCTCTTACTGGGCAGCCAGTTAGGAGAATGTCCCTGGGAAGGACATGCCACCATATGCAGGGTTCTGTGATGCTGGGAGAAATAACACGGGCTGTAGAAAGTTGCTTGACTGTATGTTCAAGTCACAAGCTGTGGCTCATGCTTCATTGTTTCCCTACATCAGCCATCCCAGAGCAGCCTTTGGAAACAAGAACACCGCGCTTGGTGGGTTAGGCAAAGCCTTTCCTGCTTTTGTTCTGCATACCTGGGGGCAGAGGTTAGCACCTCAGCGTGCGGGGCCAAGTGTGTGGTGTAGTGGAACTCCGGTCTGTAATTAATACCTGCCTGGGGTTGGCTGTGTATTCAGCTTAATCAGTCATTGTAGGTATTTGGGCTTATCTTTCTCAGAATAAGTACCATTCAAATTTATGGGCTGCCCAATTTATTAATCTGAGCAAAACGGAGACAAAAACCTCCTACCTGATCCACTGAACATCCGATCTTTTGGCAGATGAGGAAGAGGGAAAAAGAAGTATGGAACGCTTCCCTGGAATAGAAATTTTCAGATATCATCATTTGATGTAAAAATACTCTGGCAGAGCAACAAAGGTTGCCTATATTTAACATTCATAGCATTTTATTGCTAGATACAGTGGCTAACTCAGATGTCAAAAAATAAGACACTTTGCACAAAAGCTGGTTTTTATTCATTTTGTGACACTCTTCCTAATGCTACCCAAACCAGCATGTGTTAGTCTAATGGCCCTTCTGTATCTCCCTTTTTATATCTCTGTAGCTGTTTGGAATTTGGACATTCTTGATTACCCTGCATACTGTAACATTTTGAAACTAAGCTGGAGTGCAAATGTATTTTGATGCCCCTGTTTGCCTTAAATGGCAGAAGTGCTGAATATAAAATAGAATATGTTAGCAGTTTGTTGACTTTAAAAATTGCACTTATTGTGACGCAGCAAGAGTTAATCCTAGACTTTTAGCTCTGAGCTTAGTTTATTGAGCTTCTGGATACACGTGTTAATTTTCTCAGATGAGGGATAATGGATGTCACTTGAGAAAACAATACTGATTTGGGTTCTTTCATAGTTTGTGGGTTTATATCCCACATGGTATAGAAGTCGGCTCTGGGAAATTGCCTGAAATATGCCTGGCCTCTCAGCTGCACTAAAAATAATTCCTGCTTCCCGTATTTCTAGAAGTAATTCTAAGATGCTGCAAACCTTGTCAGCTCCTTGTTTAGGAACAAGATTTCACTTCAGCTTTCAAATAGCAATAAGGGAATGGTCTTTAGGGGTGACTGTTGTATTTCTAAAACATTGCTTTGTAAGAATGCATGTGTACTTTGGCAGTTTTTGTTTTTGTTTCATTGCTTTTGTTATGAAATGTTCTTAGTTGTGTGACCTTCTTTCTTTGAGAGCAGCAGCAGTTCACATTGGATTTTGGCAAAATGGGTTTGATAGTCCTTGCTTTACTAAGCTCTGGCACCTAGATGACAGTAATTCACCCTCTAATACCCCCACAAAACCTATTTATGCAGAACTTGACATGATTTGCAGTCTCTGTAAAGGAGAAACACAGGACTTAAACAGTGTCTAGAATTAATTTTTTGACCTCCATTTCAGTTACTGGTTGAAGTATGAGGCTCTTCAGACAACTGAGCTGTTCTTGCTATAACCCAGCACTTAGCACCTTATAACAGAGTCGTGCTACCAATTCTGTGGCATTCAGGCATCTCCCTCATAACATGAAGGGGGAAAAATTGCAAGGGAAATTGCTGCCCAGCATCAGAGAGTTTAAGGCTGCCAGTAAAATTGATCTTAGTAGCGATAACAGTCCGATTTAAGCCAACACAATCATGGCCTTTTTATTAATATTGGCTTACCATCACCCATTTTAACTGTAGCACGTTGCTAGTGAATGCCAACAAGCATCCCCAAGTCAGAGTGCATGTTTGAGGTTTGTGATCAGCAACATGTTCAGAGGCATTATTTTATTTATTGTTTCCAGAGACAGAAAAAAATGCTGGCAATTAATAGTTTTGAGAGAGACTTTTTTTCCCAACACCTATTTTAGGGAAATATGTGAATGGAAAATTTTGTCTCCATGAATTCAGATAACATCTGCATTAATATGGTATATCGTAAGGATCATTAATGTTCAGAGTATATTATCAGGTGTTCTCTAATGCACTTTTGATGAGCTTTAATGATGCTTGCTGTAGTGTTTTTTCATCTCTTCTCTCCCTCCCCTTTTTTTTTCTGCTTGATTGTAATAATGACTTAACCCAGGTGGTAGACTCCATCCAGAAAATGCCCAAGGGAAATATTATTCCCTAGCACCAGCGAACATCACAGATAGTCATTGAGTTCGCTATGGTAGTTTCCCCAGGAGACAAGATCTTGGCTCTCCCCTTGGGTGTCTGGAACTGCCCCTCATTTGCAGTCTAATAATTTGGCTTTGGGAGGATACGGAAAATGGCAGAAAGGAACAAGATGAAAAAAGTAAGTGGAGGGGAAGAAGAGCAGCCAGTAATGCGTAGTAACTTTTAAAAATTACTGATTTATTCTAGACAATAACTTGTTATAGAATAAGATCCTGGAAAGTGTTTGGATCATTTGGAGATGATTCGTAAGGAGCACCATTAGTTCAAAATGGCAAGGCTGAGTACAAGTATGGCAAGGATAGAGATTTTTCTTTGTGCATATCTTGGGTTAGAGGTTTGTTGTGATTCATGCTAGAAAATACTTTCAGTTTTTGGAAATAACTGGTATTTGACCCCTGGTATTTGTCTTTTATAGCACTCTCAATCTGCACTGTCAGTCAGGAGACTTATTTTAAAAGCCAGAGCTTCCCAGTCCTCTTCACGCCATCCACTTACACAGAAAAGCAAACTTTAAAGTAAGCATCACATGTATATATTGGGGCTTCATTGATCAGAGATGCCATATAAACCAGCAAAAGAGAAAATACAGGCAACGGTGAAAGAAAAACATTACAAATACTTTCAGCTGAGTAAGTTCTTTGTAGCTTCGAGTTTGCAGAGTGTCAGGTATCACTCACTGTGTGCCATTACGATTTACTGGCAGTAGCCAGTGTCTGCACCACAAGCAAGAGTAAATCATGTTGGTTGTTTAAAAGATCGTCTCTTGTAAGTTTAACCAGGTTTTACATGCATGTGGGAAGAAGGGGGTTCTTTGTTTTCTTATTTTTTTCCAAATCTCTGCTTCATTGTTCATGGAAGAATTCAAAAGTAAAGTACCCAGGAAGAAAATTACGCTGTTAGGTTGCTTTTGGCTGCACTATATTGAAAGCTATACTTTGCAAATGTAATCTGTAACTGCAAAGGGTGTACAAAGGGAAAGGAGTCATGTTGTTGCACACAATGTTTTCCATTTTCTGTAAAAAAACCTGTTTAAATAATTTTTGCCTTCCCCTCTTTAACATCCTTTCCCAAGCAGCGCTGAACACATGGCCCCCTCGCCCCGAGCAGCAAAGGGTGCTGCTGGCGGGGAGGCATGAGCCTGGCTTCCCTATGAGTGGCCGTTTTGTTTCTACTTTCTCAAAGCACATTGCGCTGTTTCTTAATCTGCCCACATCTGCCCCTTTTAGGATGCAGCAGCCCCTTAGTATTCTCCACAGATGGGGCAAGACTGGAAGGACATCGTGCAACTCTCCTAAAATGGAAATGAAAAACCTAGAGTGATATCTGTCCTGAAACTGGTTTAGATTTCTCTTGGAAAAACGAGGCTTTTTAGTGGTCTTTTACTTCTGGGAGCATGGTTTCTCTCCCCAGTGAGATGCATTTTGTGTCAGCTGTTTCTATATTAAAAAGAGTCTCCTGAAATAACCGCTCTTGGCTGGTCAGCACCTGGCAGTCCTCTCCTCCTGAAGCAGGCAACACCAAAGTCCCTCGTGAGCATGAAGGACCTCACCCCTTCTCGCCCTGCAGAGTGGGGCATGCCCAGCCCAGCCCGGGTCACAGGTGGGGCAGCCCGAATGGATTTCACTGCGGTTGCTTCTGATGTGCCTGGCCCGTGCGTGCACGCCCCGATTCAATTTCTGTTCTTGTCAGTCCATTAAACCTCCCAAAGTGATTTGTTCTCCCCAGAGAATCAAGGGAGAGGGGGTGGAAAGGTAAAAAGAGAAAGAAAGAGGAAAATAAAGAAGGGCTGGGGGGGGCGGGGGGAAGAGGCTGAACCCAAAATGATTAAAACAGAGCTGCTGAATCCAATAGCCAAGTATTACATTATAGACTCCCAGTCTGGATATAAACAAAATGTTTCCTTAGAGCAGAACTGCATCCAAAAGTTAGAAAAATTGTTTTCCAGAGCTGAAACAGCCACACTCTGTCCTGGCTCGGGAGCAGGAGAAGGTGGCTTACCCCTTGCACCACTCCCCTTATCCAACCCAACCCTCTTCGCACCCCCATGCACACGTCAGGCTCTGGTCTGCACTGCAAGCAGCCGGTGTGGTGATTTTGACGGGCTGCTTGTATTTCACAGTTGTGTCCCTGGATGATTTCTGGTGCTTGGGACAGACAGCCGTCTGTCCTGGCTCTTGGTGAAATCGTGTCCCTTGCTGCTGTTGAGACCTCCCCTTTCTCGTGGCAGGGCTGTGGGTGCTGCCATGGCCTCTGTGCCTGGAACATCCTGGCTCCTCACATAGGGACAAGGCACCATTTTGTGCCACCCACCATGTCTCTGCTGGCTACCCTGGCCTCAGCTGCCTACTGCCAGCTGTCCACCTCTTGGGCTACTTCCCATCGTTGCCTTATAACACTGCATTGACTTTCCATGTACCTCACTGGTCCTGATTTAATGTGACCTAGTATGATTAGCCATCTTTATTGATATATTCTTGGATGTTGCTAAATTGTACGGGCTTTGCAGGCTGATGGTGTGGATTCCATGGTGCTGTGTGACAGTGACCACTCCACACTGGCTTCCCCTAACATCCCTTCAAAGTGGATAAGGCCAGAGCAGGGCAAGGCTGGGTCTCTTGTTGGGTTTCAGGTCAAACAGGTTCTTGGTTTTGAAGAGTGTGCCTTTCTTAAAGTATCATTCAACTAAATGAAAAGCATTTTCTAATGAAACAAAAAAAGCTTATGCCAAAAGAGCACAAATGTTGTCACCAAAGTTAATAAAAGTAAGGAAATTAATACTTATAGTTGACCTCCAATACCTAGGCACAGTGGGGTGTAGCAAGGAAGTAGTTAGAAAGGCACCATGGTGAGCCTTAGCAGTGAATTACCTTATTTTTATTAACTTTCTGACAACCTCAGTGAATTTCCTTTCTTTTTATGAAGTGATTAAAAAAGCTAATCAGATCATGTAATTAAAATACATAATTACACAATCTCAGAGTTTTTCATAATTACTGTACATGGTAAATATTGTTACCTGATCACACTTTGCACAAAAATTTGTGATAGGAATTTGTGTGGGATGGTTAGGAGGTGTCTGCTTTCCGGTGTCAACGGAAGCTTCGCTAACGACATTAGATAGACAGTCAGATGTTTTAAATGGAAAATACAGCCAAACTCTAAAATAATGACTTGGGTTTTTAATGCCTTTGAAGATACTGGGCAGCTGGTATGTGTTTACATGGAGTCTTTCTGTGCATTTATAATGGCTCTTTCCTTTGTGCTCACTCACACCTCTGCTTTGTATTTTGTTAGGCACCACCCACAGGAAAATGGGTAGTTTGATACAAAGCGACACGGTAAGAAAAAATCAGATCAGATCCAGTATCTTAATTCCAGCCAAAGAACCGAATTAAGATGGAGCCACTCAAGTCTACGAACAGTGGCTTCGGGGTAGACGTGATATTGCAGCCTTCCTGATGTCAGGTAGCCAGGAGGTCTGGAGCTATGGTTATGTTCATAGGAAATCCAAAGATACAAGGTATGATAAATCCAAATAATGGGAAAATTGATTTAAAAAAAAAAAAAAAGTCTGATGTGTCTTTAACAGGCAGCTCCTAGGAATCCAGGACTCCAACCTCTAAGGTGAATCACTTGAAATCATGCAGATAGATACTACTGCATGTCAGTCCAGTATTTACTACTAGGAAGATTAGTTTCATACTCAGATGATTGATGACTGCGGTGGAGTTTCCATTTTCCAACAAAAGACACTGAATTTACACAGTGAGGGTGAGGGAGCCCTGGGACAGGCTGCCCAGGGGAGTGTGGAGTCTCCTTCTCTGGAGATAGTCAAGACCCGTCTGGACGCCGACCTGTGCAGTATGAGCTGGGGAGCTGCTTTGGCAGGGGGGTTGGACCCCATGAGCTCTGGAGGTCCCTTCCAACCCCTATGATTCAGTGAGTCTGTGATTCTGTAATTCCTATTTAAACACAAACAGATAATTTGGTCATGGTGAGGAGCCAAGGTTGATACTTCCATAATTCTTGATACTCATAGTTCCATGTGTTACACTGAGTATGAGATGAAGGAAGTGGAATTCAGTTTCACCAATAATTCTGGCTAAAGTTGTGAGGGAGCAGTTACTGAATTTTCATTCAAACCATTCATTTGCCCATTTTTGTTTGGTTTTGCGAGGATGAGGTAGACTAAAGATCCTATTTCAGACACCAGTCTAGGTTATCTGTGGCCAGAAAATTTGTTTTATTCTGAAAATGTTTATCACATTGTCCAGAACTAAACCAGAAAAGCCTTGACAAACCAAACAAATAATCAAAGTGAATTCTATCTGGGGTACTTTGTTCTGTCACTCCCCTATGGGAGACACCAGAGTTGCCCAGGCTGTGGTTCTGTCTGGGCAGGGAACTTTGGGTCTGGGGCAGGGGCTTGGATTCCAAGGAGTGAGCAAGGGTTTCTTAGTATTTAAGGATTTTTAGGATGGTAGGGATTTTGTAAGTGAAGCTGATCTGAGCTTTAAAACTCTTTGTTTCTGAAAACAACACTTTTTCACCCAAAATTTAAATTGCCTATTCAGTTATGACAACATTTCCTCTTTTAGACAGCCAGTGTGTGAGCTTCTGCATCTTGAAGCCATTGTTTTACCTCTTATGATGGTAGAGACAGGGTGCAGTCTCTTCCGGGTATCTGCCAGTTGCATTTCAGCAGCAGTTTTCTGGTAATTCCGCTCTGCCACACTGTATGTGGGGTTTTTGGGCATGAGAGACACTTCACACCAGAGATCTTGGTGCAAAGGTACAAAACCTTTTCACATCTGTAGAAAACCCACAAAAAATTATTAATTTACCTGGGGTGGTGTGTGTGTGTGTGTTTCCAGGCATTACTTGACTGGATGTAGTTTCTTGAACACGTCTGGTTCTGGAGATGCATGTGTGACTGTCAAACCCCTGACACCTGATTTTCCCTGACAGTTTTTTTTTTTTTTTGGTTTTTGTCTTTTGCTGTTACTCTTGTGGTTTTTTGACCATTTTTTTTCTCTGCAGAAAACATGCCCTCACCTCAAATACCCACCTCCAGTTTCCACCCACTTTTTAATTTAGAAGACTCCTCTACAGAAAGCCAAATTCTTTCTGTGCCAGTAGTATTAAGATGCATTTTTCTAGGTAAATTCAATCTCTCTCCCCACTGTCTCCTCCTTTTACCGAGTGTTGTAATCTATTAACATTCCCAGCTATTTTTCGGTAACTATAGCCTGTCCTCAGTAAGTGGGTGGAGATAGAGAGGAAGCTATAGACTCTAGGTTTTCCTTAATTTCATTTAATTCTCTGATACCAGTGGGAGTGTCTGTGTGAGACTGTTCTCAAATGGAATGAGTGCTGTTTGGGATAGACAGTGGGCAAAGAAGTATTTGTTTGCAAGTGCCGAGGTATTTGCTGTCCCACCTTCTCATCAGGGATAAATTGAGACAATTCAGTGTATGCTCTGACCCTAATTTTAATCCCATTTAAACAAATAATTTTGCCCTGTGCCTTTCCTCATTATAAATTCACCTCCTCGTGTATCTGTGGCCAAGGCACAGAGGCAGTTACTAACCAGAATAAATTGTACAATTCACATTTGTGAATTGTGAATTGCAGTGGTGAGAAGGAAACCTGCATTACTGGTTCAAGTAGAGCTCTCTGAATGCGGACAATCGGCACCCAAGCCTGTACTGAACATCTGGGGGAGGATTGCTGTGTTGCTGGGGAACTTAAGGAAAGTGCTGCCCTGTGCTGGTACGTGGGCAGAGTGTGGTACCTGCAGCTGAGGCTGGCAGCGCAGCCACAGCTGGAGGGGAGGTTTCTGCTGGGTTCTGTGCATCTCTTGGCAGGAGCACAGCGGGGCCGGAGGGGCTGCCGTCTCCCGGTTGGATTCACTCTGGCTCCCCAGCTGCAGTCCCCCTGCCTGCCTGCCTGCACTGATGAGTATCCTCCCTACGGGAGTTTTTCTTCAGAGCGTGGTCGGTGCTGGCTGACATCCCAAGAAGCCCCTAAACAATTTAGAGAGGCTTAAAAAGTCTCTCTGCAGGCTCATGGTATAGGAGATGAGACACAGCGTGGGCTGGTCTCACCTCAGCACCCGGTGCCCGCAGGAGAGGGCTGTCTGGTGTGCCGTGACCTTGCAGTGTTGTGGAGTGGGCACTGCTGGGGTCCTCCCCCACAGCCTGCATGGTCACTTGGCGAGGTTGGGTGTAGGATCCCTTCTTGGGCTGCATCTACATGGGTGTGAGCCCTGGGAAGAGAGACCTTAGCTGTCATCACAGCTCTTCTTTTGTAAACCTAAGAGCACAGTTGCACAATCTGTCTTTGGGCCCTCCAGTCAAAAGGGCAAAGATGTGTTGGCAGAAGAGAGCAGCTTTCGGCGGACAGTTCTGTTGTGTGGTGTGGTGCAAGTCCTCAGATCACAGGTGCCGGGTCACTGCCGGTTAAACTTGAAAGGTCTCTCATGCGGCACATTTGTTGTAGGGGAACACTGATCTACCAAGAAAGCTTCTTACTGGGTGGCAAACACTTTTGTTTGCTTGCTTGTTTTAAAGTCATTTCTTATTTAAAATGCTGGATACTGTTAGTGAAAAAGAAGTAGCATTATCATACAGCGTGGAATACACATCTCTCCTAGGCAAGCCACGCTGTTTGGCTTTCATCTTTCATCACACAAAATCTATAGTTATTTTCTTTTTAAACCTTTCAGTTATTTCTGTCAGGTATTGATAAGTGGAGAGTTTTCTTCCCACATCTGTTTAATGCAGTTCCCTTCAGGCCACTCACACATATGGTGCAGAGTTATGACCAATGTTTATCTAAATGATACTCAGGAATGTGCTTCATATTCAGCAGTGTGCCTTTACATTTGAAGGCACACTTTTTTAATTTTAAATTAAATGTTTGGAGGTTTTTTAATTGTTCACTGACAAACCCAGCATCTCAACTAATTGTACTCTGCCATAATGCATACTATCCCCAAGGAATGGGAGATTTGCTCAACTAGAGCAAACCCCATCTCCAGGCTTAGGTCAAGTGGAGCTGGCAGTTTCATTAGCTCCAGGGATACCCCCTGGGGTCACTGGGGCACACGAGCCCCTCCAAAACCAGGCAGATGAAGGCCTCAAGGAGCAACACTAGCCAGACTTTGTGGAAGCTGGGATGTTTGCAAGTGCATCTTAGTTTCTATTCACAGTGTTTGCATGAAACCCAACTCAGAATTCATAAAAGGTACATAGAATACACACACCTTTCTAAAAAGGTCTCTCTGTAGAGCTGGCTATATTTCATATATATGTCATTTGAGTTTTCAGAAGTGTTGAGCAAATGCTGTTCCTATTGATTTCAGTAGGATTGATGTGAATATACAACACGTCTGGAAATCAGACCAATAATGCATATGTGTAGCTATAAAACAGGTTACTTGATACTGTCTGTCACATGTAATTTATTGATTTTTCTTCCCTTGTTCTTTGAAGGCAGTATAAAATCTGGATGTTGTTGTTTTTTACTGTTTGTTTATTGCTGAGTAATTTCAGCCAACATGTGTTTTTCAGTATTAGGTCTATTCATCATGAACATCAACCCATTAAGTTTGTAAGTGCGTCACAGTTTTCCCACCTAGATCAAAATGAGAGTCTGGAACAGCCTGCTCTTTCTAACTTAACAAGCTGGGTTTATTTTCCCCTGCAATATGACCAGCTTTAAATTCCTCAGGCCGGAAAGCTTGGCAGTAAAGTCCTGTGCAGAGCTGAGGTTTGAAACATGAGGTTTTTCTCCAAACGAACATGGCAATTGACATCTCTTCTACTGAGTACTGATGGAAATTACTCATCTAGAAGCAAAAGGCTGTTGCCAGGAAAGTACTTTTCATATGGTAAGGACAGGGACTGCAGCTCCATTTTCAGGCAGGTCTCACTGCATAGTTTCAGTTGAAGATCTCATCATAGAAAGCCATCCTAGCAATCCAGTCACTTTGGGTGACACTGATCAGAAAACACAAGCATTTTAGTGTCTGGTCTTAGTTTTCTCCTTTCTTAGTGGTTCTTCTAGCTCAGAGTTGTTAGATGGCCAAAGAGCTGCAACAGAGCTCCGCAGAAATCGAAGCACCACTCTAACATTGTCTACCAGCACAGGAGCAGATATGCCTTTGTCTGAAGCAGCAGCTCAGAGGAGAGGTCTTGGCAAAACTCACTTTGTCCTAGTTTGCCACTGCCCCAGTTTTAAGGGCACTTGCTCCTCCAGACTGGCCCACACCATCGAAACAACTTGATTCTGCACAAGCTGAATATCCTGTGGGAAAGCGCTGCCTGTCCTTGTCAGTGCTGGCTTCCAGGGCTCCCAGCTCGCCGTGCCGGATACGACCCTCAAATGAATTTTATGAATGAGCTAAATGGATTGTAATTGATGACTTAATCTTCACTTGAAAGTACAATTCAGAAACATGAAAATGAGCACAGTAAAGCATTAAATTAGGTCACAGAGATCTGGTCAGTTCATGGAGAGAAGGCTCTCCCTGAGTAATTTCAGCATCGGCATTCATTGAGGGTCTCCGAACAGCAGCTAGGCTGTTTGTGATGCCCAGTTGTGGGTGTGGGGAAGGCACTTGAGCCGAGTCTCTGGCCACACGTGCCAGAGGGAATTTGGCATAACAGGCTGAGAACAGGTGCCTGCTGTATTTGAGAGCTGCCTGATCAAATGGGAAGGAGGAAACCATAAATCTAGGGAATTCATCCCAAGCATTTCTCCACCCAGAAAGGGGGCACATCTCCACGAGTGGTTCAGAGACTGGATGCTCCAGTGTGTTTGGTATGGGAAGCGCCCTCCGTGCTAACAACAACAAAACACAAGGAAGGGAAAACATCTGTATATATTGATGAGAAAAGGGCTTTCCTTGCATGTATCACAGGCACCTTTATGGAGGCTGAGGCTCTTCCACCGCTCTGGGCGGGATCCTTGGCTCTGCACGTGCAGGAGCAGGGCAGTCCTGGTCCTCTTTCAGGGAGGGAGGCTGGGAAATCTGCCAGGGGTCTGCTCACGTTGTTGCAACATTGTATCCTTATGTTTAGGTAAAAAATGAATCAGGCAAAGCAGCTAAGCACTGTGTTTTGTCTCTTTGTTTTGTATAATCAAGCGTTGAAATCATGATAAATGTTGACATCAAGTAGCAAGAAGTACAGAATATAATTGTGAGAGGATAAGGGCAATAGGGTCATACAAAGTTTGTGCTCTGGCTAGCACAGTGTGAAGAAATGTTAGTAAGGATTAGCATAAGTAATACCATTTATTATAACTAATTTAATAACTAATTATTATAAGTAATAATTATTCTACTAGGATTATTTTCCTAAGGGCTTTGTCACTCCTTATGTTTGAAAGCTGTACATGTTGTAGCTGAAACTCTAATTTTATAGCGTTCTCTGAGCGTGACTATTGCATCCGTGACGCGTGCGTGTGACCCTCTATACCACTCTGGTCCTTTACATCTGTCTTACCACGTGCCTTCTTGCTAAATGCTCTGTAGGAATCCACGCAAGCAAGAATGGCACAGGACCCTCTGGGTAGCAGGGTAAGTATGAGCAGCAAGCTATTGAGATCCTTCTGTTAATTCATTGATGTATCATCTTCTAACCTTCCTTAAAACAGACTGAATGTGTGTCTGAACGTTTCTGAAGGGAAAATTGCTAAGCAAAATATATGTATAATCCTAACGGTTTGGTAGGAATAGGGTGAGTTATTATTGATTCACAGAGCACGACAAAACATCACTGCATGAATTAGCAAACAGCTGTTTCTAATTTGAGTTTAGAACTGTACACAGAGGAACTTGTTTTAGTGTTCACTCCTTTCATTTATAATGAATTTTAATCACCGCTACAGGTGAGAAAAATGTAGAAACAAGCTTGTATCTTGTGGAAGAAACAAAGGAGAGACAGATGCTAACAGATTTACAGTCTGTGATAAAAGGAATGTTTTGGTACACTTTACATGTAATTAGAGTGCAGCTGTTTTCAGTCCCAAGTCCATGATGCACAGCAGAATATAGTATCTGCTGCTTTTCCAAAGGGAGTAAAGAAAAACAGTGATTCAACTCTGAAAGCATTTAGTTTATTCCTAGATCTAACATAAAACTTTCTCTTCCACCCCTTATTATGCCATTTATTGAAGTGTGAAATAACTTATTTAATGATATGCTAATTTTTTGTTACCAGCAAAATACAGACTGTTTGACATAAAAAAAAATAATGATAAAAATAACTTTCTGATTTTATCATCTGTATAGAATTATGTATCATCTTCTTCATTACTGAATTGTGGTATCTGTGCTAATGGGAGACAAGGGCTCAGGCATGCATTACTCTGGCTGAACAAGTTTCTGTATATCAGCTAGCTTCAACTGACATCTTTGTGTGTACTTTAATTTGGAGCATAAAAAAGACTAATTAGATGTATCTTTGATGACTACAGAAAGGTTTAAACAAAGACAATGAGGTTTAAACCGTCTGTGTGTAACAGTTTATCTACGTCAGACAGTTTAATGCTTGAAATTCTGCACTGCATCTTGTGCTGATTTTGTATTCCAAATACCAAGTTACTCTCTGCATGAGAAGAAAAATTAGTTTATATATACTTTCCATTGAGCTAGACGCCTGTCTGTCTTTTTTAAAAACTTCACCTAAAAACGAATCGCAGTGTAAAGCTGAAAAGTTGGAAAAAGTCACTAACTGTTCGTTATTTAGTCCCCAAAAATGCTTACCACATAAGCATATAATTAGGTATAATTGCATTTTTCTTAAGTCACAGATAATAATGAAAGCACTGCCTGTGGTGCCACTTATATTAGCACCTCTTAATGTTTTATCCAATTTTAGGTTTGCTTTGAACAGTTTATATATATATATATATATATATATATATATATATTTAAAATGGCATAGTGCCCTAAAATAAAAAGTATGAAGGCTGTTTTTTGAAGAAGTTGGTGTTGCTCAAGTCTGAAACTGCGTAGAGTTCTTTGGAACTTTACAGGGCCTCTCCTTAATGCCTTGGCTACAGGGGGGTTGGCCAGTTCTGAGGGGCAGTTGCACGACATTTTTATAGGTATAGTAATAAATCAGTTGAAGAAATCTTTTTTCCATGATTTCCTGAAGCGTGTTTGGGTGCACATTAACGCTGGGGTTCAGTCACAGCCCGCCACTTACACCACCATTTGGAGATAGGTGCAGCATCACCATAACAAGGCTTTGCTTGCCACGGAGCCGCTGGTTCACCATCCAGGGTTGCCTTGCATGGCACAACAAATAAACAAACACAATCAGTGAAGCTGATGTATGCACAGAAATTGAGTTTGGGATATTAATGGTACTTTTAATTATTTACTTTGTTACAACTGTGTGGGAAATGCGCAGGAAAACAGGGCTAAACCTCCCACAGAAACTTAAGTTAAAAGCTGTCAGAGGGCACTGAACCCATTGAAACTAAACCTGTTTGCTGTGTAAGCTTGATTTGCATTATTTCACACCAGCACTGCGGTGTAAATGAGCAGCGTATGCAATGTGAGGGTCTTACTATAATCCATTGTAATGATCTATCCTTGGCTTTAGTACCTAGGGCAGCAAGGCAGAATTTGCTGTAACCAGTACTGAAGATTTCTCAGCCCTCAATCTCTGTGTTGTATTCTCATCGTTAAGCATTTGTGATAATAATAATTATTGAAAGTGATAGCATTTCTATTGGGCCTTCCATGTGAGGATGTCTGGGGGTTTCACAGCTATACAGTGGTAAGCCCTACAATTTGCCCCTGAGGAGCCGATGACTTTTTTCTATTATGGAGATGAGGAACTGAAACACAGTTCAGAAGCGTGTGTTATGATGCCAGAAGTAACTTACTTTTTTGGGTGCTAGAATGACTCTCAGTAGCCCGAGGCAATTTGAGTGCTGTGACCATTTGAAACTTGTGTGCCATGGAGAGGGTTGGAGAGAGCCAGGAGCCTGAGCCCAAACAGCAATCCTTTCCTCTACAGTTGGTTCTTGCCTTTTGTTTTTGTTAATGTAACTACTTCTCTTCTGTGCTAGTGCTGTGCTAGAGATATAAACCTGATAGAGTAAGAGCACCTTCCAAATCTAACCTCCTTGGTATATTGTCCTGTACAGAGATGCTTTCTGGCCTCAGGAGGGGTGTCTCAAAGCTGCCTCTTTGGCCAAACTGTGGATGTTTTGATGAAGCCCAGGCAGGTTTTGGGGCTTCTAGTGAGCCCTGTGGTGCTCAGTCTGTGCTGCTGTTTGCGCACCAACCAACTGGAATAAACTGGCCCTCCACACCATGCTGGCCACATTGCCATATGCCTGTGGTGTGGGGGGACATATGGAAGCCCTGTGGAAGAGCAACCTGAACCCTCCACATGTAGGGGAGGCAGAATAGGGAGGTTTTTCACTGGAGGGTAACCCTATGATGCTCTACATTGGTAAACAAGAGGTTTTAGGCAAGGTCTGGGCCAGCAAAGAGGTCTCTGTCCGTACCTTTTGTTCCTAAAGAGAAAAAGCGGCCAGCTGGGGGGTAGCCTGGGTTTGTGCAGCCTGTGCCCACAAACGCTGACCCCAGGGCCAGGGCTGCACGGGTGACCGGGCAGCTGAGCAAGCCTGTGCCTCTGCAACCCCTTCAAATGCAGCTCAGCTCAAAGTCTGGTGGGACTCTGCAATGTTTCCAGCTAGCTTTGAGCAGGGCGATGGGGGAAAGTGTTTGCACAGACTGTGAAATTATGTCTGGTTGATTTTATTTCTATTAGCGAAATAACTGTGAAATAATAAATGTATCAGCATCATCAGTGTATGCTGAGACAGCAGTGCTGCTTACTCCTGGCAATCTGTGATGTGCTTTATGTCTCCTTCTGAAGAAAGATCACGTTTTTTTAAGACTTGGTTTTATTGTTTTAGCTTCATGAGTATATTTCTGAACTTGGCTCATGTTATCTGGAAGATAAACAGAGAATGAAGTATGATTTATACTACAGTTTGGCCAAATTGCTGTTATTAGAAGGAAAAATACATTTATTGAATGCATTGAGCCTGGAATTAGCTCCTCAGTGATGATGATAAATGCTTGCAGTCCTGTAAACGTGCTGAACATTAAGTTGCTAAATTACTGTACCACGTTGAGATTGATTATCAAGTTTGGCCCTTTAAGCTTCATGACCCACACATACATCCTGAGGACTACTGACATCCTAAGGCTTCCTTAATGCTCTTTTTTTTCCTAATTAAACTTTTTATTGAATTTTCTTACCCTTTTAATACTTGTTTTGATTCTCTTATGCACAAGTGACAAAAGCCTTGCACCAGCCATGTGATTCTCTATTTTAGAACAGTCCCACTTTGCAGGATTAGCCATTTTTAATGACTTTAATCTCCTTTTTGAAAGTGATTTTTCTCATTCTGCTACATTCCTTTGATTGCATTAATGTAGAATTATTATTCTAACCAGCATTGCCAGACATGTCACACCACATCTAAAATATATCTTCCCACTAAAATATTACTCTGGTAAAATACCGTAGAATTTCCTTCTCAGTTCATTATAGGTCTTTTTTTCAATTTAATATGGCAACTTAAAATTAACAGGGCTATTTTTCATTCCATAAAGAGATTAATGATAATGAGTTTTCCCTAATTTTTTCAGTTTAGACCTTTAGTAATTTAGTATCTTGTTTGTCAGGAAGGCAAGGTAGGTTGTTCTGGGGGCTTAGAGTTTACTATTTCTTTTTAAATCATAAAAGTATGAGAAAATGGTGCAATAGAAAGAATCTATAAGTTAAACCTGAAAATCGGTGAAAGGTGTAAATCAAGCTAACAAAAGGAGAACATTTTGCTCATCTACGTCTATGTAAATGTTTCCACTTTTATTACAAATCCAGCTTTTCAATCTGAGATGTTATTTTTTAAATCCAAATTATATTAGCACAGCAATGTCTTTGTGCATCACTCACAAAGTAATACCAGCTTGCTTTGATTTTGGTTTTGAATAGCCCAATATGTTTGAATAGCAGCAGCTGGAGGGGAACTGGCCCTGTTTGGATGTGAGAGTGCGTTTTGAGGTAGATCGGTTCATTTCAGAGCAGATTTGTTCAGTTTGCAGGGTGGGCCAGCCTGGTGGCTGGCAGAGGCACGTGTGGATGTAACCAAGTTGAATCAGTTGGCCCCGCCTGTGTTACCACTGGATTTGGCCCACTGCAGCTACAGTTACAAAGCTGAACAATGAACCTTTATTCACAGGAGCCCTTGTAGGTACTCCGGGCTCTCACCAGTGCTGTCCTTAAGGGCTCTGTGCCCTGCCCAGCACAGGGCACGAGTGTCCCGGGGGTAAAGGGAGGATATTTAAAGTGCATAGGTTTTTATAATAATTTCTGCCAAGTGGATGTTTTTACCTTATTTTAATTACAGCCAGTAAGCCCGAGCAGTAAGTAACACAATGGTGGTCTGCTTTTTCCCTGTTGTTGTTGGTTTCCTCCCCCCCTCCCCCGTTAGACAGCAGTGGCGGGAGCAAACGCAACATGTGCTGCCCTAGTTCAGGCCAGCATCCCCCCTTGCTCCCCTTTGTCTCCTTTCCCCTGGAGGAGCCCAGCTGGCGAGAGGAGGGAATTAGCCGGCCCAGAGCTACCGGCACCTCCCCGGGGCCCCTAATCCAGGCGCTGGCAGCCGGCTGCCTCCTTCCCTCCGACGGCCCGTGGCCGCAGGTCCGTGGGGACGGAGCCCCGGATGCGGCCGGCGGCGGAGACGGGGAGGGGGGACGGGATGGGGCGGGCGGGGGGACGGGGGCTCCCCAGGGGCAGAGCGAAGCTGCGCCGGCAGCGGGGCGGGCGGCAGAGGTGGCTGAAGTGGGCAACACGAGGCTTTGTTGCCGCCGCAGAGAGACACGGCCCCCCTGCTTCACCGCCGGGGGAACGAAGCTCGAGAAAAGTTTACGTAAAAATCAGGGGCTCGTCGGCTGCGTTTTAGGTTCGGGCTCGACCAGGCTCAGAGTTACTTGAGCACAAAGACCCTGAGCATCTTAGAGGCGCGGGTGCTCGCCAGGAGCCGGGGCGCAGTTCGGGGGCGGGAGGAGCCGAGTCCTCGGTGTTCGGCGTCGCTCTGGATCAGGCGGCTGAGTTCCGCGGGGGCGCGGAGACCTCCCGGGGGGCGCGGGCCGGGCCAGCGGCGCCCGACCTGAATCCCGGCAAACGGGCGGCCCCGTCGTGCCGGCGAAGTTGTCTGGTGTGCGAATACTTGGCTGGGTTTGTCCGCGCTCTCTTTTCCTAGGATGCAAAGGGAGGGCTCTGCCAAAGACGCGGTGCCACAGGAGCTGGGTTCTTGTGGTGTTGTCCTCATGAGCCGAGCCTTGCTTGGAGAGCTGCTCGCCGTGCATGTGCTCTCCTCGGCTGGTGACTCTGGAGTTGGCAGGCTGGCGGAGAGCGCGTGTGGCAGCCTACGCGCACAGTTGGGGATTTTTTTATTGGGTTGTTTTAGTAAGAGCTGAAGTAGGAACATTAAATGTTTTATAAGGACAACGTATCTGGAGAACCGGTTCCTTTTCCGAATCTCCAAGTGTGTATGTGGTCAGCGCCTTCCCTCATTTACATGAATTTTATTCCTGCTTCATGCCGTGGCTCAGTTTTGTATGGGACTAGTGATATTTTTGCTTCACTCAACATCTCCACGTTTGTTGGAATTAGGTTATTTGAAATCGCTCTCTTCAGTTTCTTGTTAACAATTCTGTTTATGAAAGCAGCCAACATTTTATGTATTTTTTCTAAAATGACTGTTTTGCTGCTGGAGTTAGTGCTGGGTTTCTTTATGGTAATATCAAATTATAAAATATTTTCCAAAGCCTCATATTGAGCAAATGAAATGGTTATTAAAGCAGAGGCTGGGCCATTGTTGGTTTATCCTGAAGTTGATCATTTTGTGATGTCTTGAGATCTCCAATGGTGATTTTCTGGGCTTTTTTAATTTGTTTGGTTTTGTACCAAGCAGGTGAGATTACCTTTCATACAAATGAATGTGGTAATGGTGCAGATCTTTTATATGAGGTTGGTTTTTTTTTTTTGGAGGTGTCTCAAATCTGATGCTTTTATGGCATCTAGATGTTCGTCTCTGCTTTTGAGCAGCCTTCCGTTCTGGTAGTTCTGAGATAGAACAGAAGGATTTTGTTTAATGGAGACATTACTTAAAATCATCTTGATGTAGCATTTAAAAAGGTCCACAAAATCACAGGTGATCACTTAACACCGTAGCTTTTAGAAATGTTTGTATTGCTTCATTGCACATTGTGTTTTGCTTTCTTTATTCATTGTTTATTGCTTTACAGTACAGTGAGCAGGTGTTAAACCTGCTAAAGAAAAACATTTTTTATTAATACTGTATGTTGGCATATTCGTGAAATATGTGTACAAATGTATTTTTATTTCTCTCTCTCAATTCTCCTTTGAAATTCAAGAGAGATTTTTTTAGTTGATTTTTTTTAACTGCTGTAGTAGCAGAAGCCCATAGTGTTGTTGAGAGCTTTGTCCTTATTTCACAGATGCACTGGGAATTGTTTTTAATCTCCTTTCTGCTTTCCCATTACAGATGGTGATGACGACCCACAACTCTCCTGGGTGGCTTCATCTCCCTCCAGCAAAGATGTTGCATCACCCACTCAGATGATAGGAGATGGGTGTGATCTCGGCATCGGGGAGGAGGAAGGGGGGACTGGCCTGCCGTATCCCTGTCAGTTTTGTGATAAGTCCTTCATTCGCCTGAGCTACCTTAAAAGGCACGAGCAGATCCACAGTGACAAACTACCTTTCAAATGCACCTACTGTAGCCGGCTTTTTAAGCACAAGAGAAGTAGGGATCGCCACATAAAGCTTCACACGGGGGATAAAAAGTACCATTGCCACGAATGCGAGGCTGCGTTCTCTCGCAGCGACCACCTCAAAATTCACCTGAAAACCCACAGCTCCAGCAAACCATTCAAGTGTACTGTGTGTAAACGGGGGTTTTCATCTACCAGCTCATTGCAGAGTCACATGCAAGCCCATAAAAAGAACAAGGAACATATGGCAAAGACTGAGAAAGAGGTGAAGAAGGATGATTTTATGTGTGATTACTGTGAAGAGACATTCAGTCAGACTGAAGATTTGGAGAAGCACGTAATGACACGCCACCCACAGCTTTCCGAGAAGGCAGATTTGCAGTGTATTCATTGCCCTGAAGTATTTGCAGACGAAAACTCGCTGCTCTCACACATTCATCAAGCCCATGCCAACAAAAAACACAAGTGCCCTATGTGCCCGGAGCAGTTTTCTTCAGTGGAGGAAGTCTATTGCCACTTGGACAGCCACAGACAACCTGACTCCAGCAATCACAGCATCAGCCCTGACCCAGTCTTGGGGAGCGTGGCATCTATGAGCAGTGCAACGCCTGACTCCAGCGCATCAGTGGAAAGAGGATCTACCCCAGATTCAACCTTAAAGCCTTTAAGAGGACAGAAGAAAATCAGGTCTGTGGACAGAGAGGAAGGCCAGAACTGGTCTAAAGTTACTTACAGCTGCCCGTACTGCTCGAAGCGTGACTTTAACAGCCTTGCTGTTCTGGAGATCCACCTGAAGACCATTCATGCAGACAAACCTCAGCAAAGCCACACGTGCCAGATCTGCCTTGATTCCATGCCTACACTATACAATTTGAATGAACACGTGAGAAAGGTGCACAAAAACCACGCCTATCCCATGATGCAGTTTAGCAACATTTCTGCCTTTCACTGTAACTACTGCCCGGAGATGTTTGCAGATATCAATAGCTTACAAGAACACATCCGTATTACTCACTGCGGCCCAAATGCTACCCCTCAAGATGGCAACAATGCTTTCTTCTGCAACCAGTGCTCCATGGGCTTTCTGACTGAAGCAACCTTGACTGAGCACATTCAGCAGACTCACTGCAATGTAGGAAATTCAAAATTGGATTCCCCTGTCATTCAGCCAACACAGTCTTTTATGGAAGTTTATTCATGCCCTTATTGCACAAACTCCCCCATTTTTGGCTCCATCCTGAAGCTTACAAAGCATATTAAAGAAAACCACAAGAACATTCCTCTGGCACACAATAAGAAGTCAAAAGCAGAGCAGAGTCCAGTTTCTTCTGATGTTGAAGTCTCTTCCCCTAAAAGGCAACGGCTTTCTGCTAGTGTAAACTCAGTGTCTAATGGTGAATACCCATGTAATCAGTGTGATCTAAAGTTCTCAAATTTTGAAAGTTTTCAAACCCATTTAAAGTTGCATTTGGAGTTGCTGTTGAGGAAACAGTCTTGCCCTCAGTGTAAAGAAGACTTTGATTCCCAGGAGTCTCTTCTGCAACATCTCACCGTACATTACATGACAACTTCAACTCATTATGTATGTGAGAGCTGTGACAAACAGTTTTCTTCAGTGGATGATTTGCAGAAGCATTTGTTGGATATGCATACTTTTGTGTTGTATCACTGCACCCTTTGCCAGGAAGTTTTTGATTCCAAGGTATCTATCCAAGTGCATCTGGCAGTCAAGCACAGCAATGAAAAGAAGATGTATCGTTGCACAGCCTGTAACTGGGATTTTCGGAAGGAGGTGGATCTCCAGATCCACGTGAAGCATAGTCACTTGGGGAATCCATCCAAGTCTCATAAATGCATCTTCTGTGGTGAGACCTTTAGCACAGAGGTGGAACTGCAGTGCCACATCACGACTCACAGCAAAAAATACAACTGCAAGTTTTGTAGCAAAGCTTTTCATGCCATCATCTTGCTTGAAAAGCACTTGCGGGAAAAACATTGTGTTTTTGATGCTAGCACTGAAAATGGTACAGCTAATGGCATGACCCCAACAAATAAGAAGACAGAAGGGGCAGATATCCAGAACATGTTAATGAAGAATCCAGATACTTCCAACAGTCACGAAGCCAGCGAGGATGATGTAGATGCTTCTGAGCCGATGTATGGCTGTGACATTTGTGGGGCTGCCTACACGATGGAGGCCCTCCTACAGAATCATCGTTTGAGAGATCATAACATCAGGCCTGGGGAGGATGACTGTTCTAGGAAGAAAGCAGAATTCATCAAAGGTAGCCACAAGTGTAATATCTGCTCAAGGACCTTTTTCTCAGAAAATGGCCTGAGAGAGCACATGCAGACCCATCGAGGTCCAGCTAAGCACTACATGTGCCCCATCTGTGGGGAGCGCTTCCCATCGCTCCTGACCCTGACGGAGCACAAAGTCACTCACAGCAAGAGTTTGGATACAGGGACGTGTCGGATCTGCAAGATGCCGCTGCAGAGCGAGGAGGAGTTTATCGAGCACTGCCAGATGCATCCAGATCTCAGAAACTCCCTCACCGGGTTTCGCTGTGTTGTCTGCATGCAGACGGTCACCTCTACCCTTGAGCTGAAAATTCATGGGACGTTCCACATGCAGAAATTGGCAGGAAACTCTGCAACCTCATCACCCAACGGCCAGGCCTTGCAGAAACTCTACAAGTGTGCGTTGTGCTTGAAGGAGTTCCGGAATAAGCAGGACTTGGTAAAGTTGGATGTGAACGGCCTTCCCTATGGCCTGTGTGCTGGATGCATGACCAGGAGCACCAATGGACAGTCATCAGGCTTGACTCCACAGGAGGTGAACGAGAGGCCGTGTGGCAGTCTGAGGTGTCCGGAGTGTAGTGTCAAATTTGAAAGTGCTGAAGACCTAGAAAGCCACATTCAGGTAGACCACCGAGACCTGACGCCTGAGACTAGTGGCCAAAGGAAAGGCACCCAGACGTCCCCTGTTCCCAGAGTAAGTACACCTGAACTTTAAAATGTCTGAGGGACAAAATTTAGTCCTCCAACGAGACTCAGGACTGATCTAATTTTTTAATTTTTTTTTTAAACTGTCACTTCATAAAATTACTTGTGCTACTAAAAACCCAACAAACCAGGAGGAAAGGTAGAGTAACACACAGAGACAAAATAGGTATTTCCCAGCATTGCAGGTTCCTTAATTCCCAGTGGCAGTGCATCAAATCTTTTAACATAAAACTGCCCTAGATATACCAACAGAGAGCTGGGACACTTGGACAGTGGGCATTGAGTTTGTCCATGGATTTTGAGGCTGCTGAACTGGAAGATCTGGAAGAGCTGGGGCATTTCCATGACAAGAGTAGATACTGAGTACCCACAGCAAACAAACAAAAAAAATCTGATCTGTCATACTTGAGGAATGAGAGTATTTCTTACCAGGGAACTAAACACTCAAAGGAGGATAAAGGAAATTTTGAGGAAAAATGTAGTGAATTCCATTTTACCCCCCAAATTCTCCCCTAAACAAAATTTCTCTGCTGAAGAGCTTGTCCTCAGAGTGAATGTTGTGAGGCTACTTGGATGTTTGTGTGCACGTGTGTCCCTCTATGTGTGTGTGTGAGATTTTAAAAATTATTTCTAAAGGATCTGCTTCATGGCCCTCCTGTAAGATAACTGGTTTTCTTAGGAAAACTGGAAATTGTTGTCAAATACAGGTTACATACAAGTGTGCTCTCGACTATTCACAGATAGCCTGCTTTCCCATTTCTTAGCTTACAAGATACTTGGGAACATGTAGATCCAAGTAAGGTTTCCGAAGCCTACTCAGGAGATTAATATCATTTGCAGTTTATAGTCTTTTAAAATTATTTGTTGACGCTTTGGTTCAAGAATGGGCCAAGTCAGTCCTTCCTCTGTCAGGAACAGATGGAATGAGAAGTAGATTTTGGAAATCTTCTCGGGAGACCAACAGCAGACACATCTGAGTATTGATATCATCTGACATTTTTAATTAAACATGATGGGGTGAGATTTTCAAAAGTATCTAAGGAAATTAGGCACCCAACTCCTAATGAATAATTCCAGCCGTAGATGCCTGTTTATGTCAATCTGCTAATTAAAGCACCCACAAACACATCTTACTGCATTAAAAGAGCTTGAAAACACCATTCAACTGCAATACCAGCAGCTCGGTAGGTAAGAGAAGACCCTAAGTACAATCTGAGACGTAGGCTGAGATGCCTCCAATAGAGCTGGTCCAGTCTGTGCCCTCAGTGGGACTTGTTAGCTCTGGCTTTGCTCTAGGGCCATGCTGGGCAGCAGCGTCCAGCTGAGCTGGGCTGTGCACGGCCAGCTCAGAGCATGGCTCTGCCTGCCCTGGCACCCACTGGCCTTAACACATCCGTTACAGGCTTCCATCCTGCAGACAGGTTCTTTTGGGTTTTGTGTGGGTTTTCCTCTTCCCTTTTTCAGTAAAACGACTGGATATTGTTCCCTCTGGGTGCCGTAAATGTGTGACTAAGCCTTCAGACACCCCCCCCCTAATTCTACAGAAGAATATGGAATGGAAAAATCCCTCATCTGGTGTGATGCCTTTTGAGAGTTCAGCTGGGACTCTGGCTAGGTCATCATTCTCCTTCCTCCTCAGGTCTTTATTTTCTTCTAAATTCCTTAAAACACCTCCGTTCTCTTAGGTAGGACCAGTTCTTATTTCACATGGCCATACCTGTAGTCTAAAGTATTACCTTTTCTTTCTTGTCGACTGTCAGAAGCAGAATATGTCACCATTTTCTTCTCTGATTTCTTGCTTTAACTCTTTATTTTCAGTGAGAGCTTCTATACTTGGTCTCTCAGGGGAGAGTTTTAAGTTCTTCAATAAGGTAAATGCTTTGAATTTCATCCCATGAGAGCAGGTCTTACTTCCTTTGTAGAAGATACTGAAAAATCAGCAGTTGCAACGGTGGCAAATTGTACCTTCAACAGGTGTCTGTGACCTGCACATAGGCTAATATTGGAGACCTTTATGGTATGCATCCCAGGGATAGATATATTGTTATTAGGAATAATTCATTATCTCACCCTTCATTATAGGTACAAGACCTGAATTCTGATAGCAGTTCACATGGAAACTATCAGTGTTTCACTCGGGTTTCTCAAGGCGGCGAATACGCTTTGTGCCTGCCTAGCACAGGAGTTTTCAAATAAGTTGGCTGTGTTTTAAACAGTGCTAAATCCCTCTATTGCAAGAAGAGAGTTTGCTTAACTTCAAGCAAGTTGAACATGATCTCTCGTTAGTATGCTGTGCACGGGTAAGATACCATTTTACTGGAGCAATCTTCAATGCACAATGGATGTAATCTGCAGATCTCCAGACAAGAGCTGCTTCTCTTCAGTTCTTGAGCAGTTCTGCATTTCTTTTTTAAACACCTTATTGATTTTTCTTCCTTAAACAGAAAAGCAGTCGTAGATTAGGATAAGGTACAATCAGAAAGAAAATATATGGACATTAGATTTTAAATAGTGGGCATATACTTCAGAGTAAATAAGTAGAATGAAATCCAAGCAAACAGAAAAGGTGATGATGACATACAGAATACGTAACTTCTCTGAATGTTGGAAGACACTGCACCAGCAGTTATGTTTCTTGAATTGAATAAGAGAGTGTGGAAATCTAGAGGAATTTCAGGGGAAAAAAAAAAAGAAGATAAAGATTTAATCCTAAAATGGAAGGAAGAATATATTAGCTCCTCATTACTAGAAAGTGAAAATATTTGGGAGGAAAACTAGAGCTAGAGAAAAATATCTCTCCTTTTTAGTGTATGTATTTATATTTGTGTACAGATGAACATGGACATAGCACCACAAAGGGAGTATGAATATTCTGTTATATTTTGTTAGGGTTTTTTACTATTGAAGTTCTGGAGGTTTTGTTCAGAAAATCAGTTGGAGACAGCTAGATTAGGATCAAAAAGCACTCGATTGCTTGGCAGTCTTAGTGTTGGGGTTTTTTTATTATCCACAAGAATGAAAGAGAAGGCACATAACCCTTCAAAATGCTGCTGTGTTCTGTTTTCCTTACTTACATTTAAGTATGGCAACCAACCAGGAAGAAATATGTATGAATTCATCACCTGTGTTTCCAGGACAGCTAACTAGGATCCAGTCATGATGGTCAACAAAGGCAGATTTCCAGACGGACAAAGTTTTTCTGCCTGTACGTGGAAACATCTGCATCAGAAGATTTGTATCAGGAGATTTTAAGTGAAGTCAATGTTCTTCTTTATGGAACATCAATGAGAAGAATAAATAAAATATTCCCTTTTACTTGAAGGTTGCTTTAACATCAATTTATGTTTGATTCTTATAGTTACGTCTACATGGGCTTTTCTGTTTGGATAGGACTGAAAGGGTTTTTTTAAGATTAGCATCACAAGTAGAGGTACCATCCCAGCACCTGGCAAGTGTATATAGCTCAAGACCATTTTATTCTATTATGATCGCATCAGAGGTAATGCTTTACTTTTCCTGAACATATTTCTGTGTGTAGGAGCTTCAGTTTTGAATATATTTTATGAATTCCTTTTAATATGTCTTCTAGAGGAATGTGCCTGTCTTGAGAAACATGACTAGTTGTTTAGTATCAAAATGCTGCAAACGGCCACGTTTCAGGCTGCTCTTTCCCTTACAATGAATTTATCCTTATTTTCTACCATAGTTGTTATGAACAATGCTTGTTTGGCATTGACAATGGCAAATGCTTAGACTTCAATTAAATTTCCATCTTGAATGGTGTTACTATATTTAGCCCACCTAGATTATTTGGACTGAAGAGGCAAAGGAATTGGCATAGAAAGTTGGAAGAATGAACCCTATTGTGCTCCTTTACTCAGTTCCTTCTCTCCTGCACGCTTTCTTGGACTCAATTCCTTCTCTTTGTTCTCCCCCACACCCTTTCTCTTCCCTTGTAAATCCACTTGAATGGAAGAATATTTTCTTTGTAGAACAGGAAACCATTTCCAGATTTAAAGGAGGACAGTGTGGAAAACCCATAGGAACAATAGTTTCTTCAGAAAAGAAACCATAAGCCTCTGTTCTTAATATTACTGTTTTGTGCCAAGATTAGAATTAAATATCTTATTTAATGGGGATTGAGTTCTCAGCTGAAGGCCAGTTCATCTGCTCCCTTATGTCACCTAGATGCCGTCACTCAGATGTCACCTAGATTCTCTTAGCTTCTTAGTCTGGGCATCTTTGTTGTCACCACATGTCAAGACAAAACTTAAAAAAAGAGATAAATGACCCATTAATAGTATTCGTGAAGCCATGATACCCACAAAAAGAAGATAGTGTTTGGTACTACAAATAACACAATCTTGCATTAAATCTACTGCTCACCATTTACTGAGAATGGAATTCTGGTTTTGTGACTTTCTTTTAAAGAGAATTGTTAATAAGCAAAAAGTTCAGTTCTACCATGTCTTGCGTGTACTTTTGAGCTAATCTAGCTACAGTTATTTTGTGACCTGTATGAGGCCATTCATTAACCTCAGTCTATTACCAGGCAGGGTACACTATCACAAGAGCCATCACCTCACTTAAGCTGCTCTTTTGCATGTGTCTCAGCAGAGGCTAATGATAATACTCCAAGGAAGACTGAAATCTGCTGGCTTCTCTGAGGGGTGGGCACACTGAGCAGGGTGTTTCATAAGTTTCTGAAATGGTGAGGAGCAGTTTGCACTGGGTCTGTGGATAAACAATGACATCTTGTCTCCAGATCTGTTAGTAAGTAGCTTTCAGAAGCACTGAAATCAATTTAAAAATGAATAATTTGTCTGTGTTTAATATAACTTTAAAGGTTTTAAATAGAGTTAAGATGAAATATTGTCCTTTTTAGCTAGTTACTTAGGGAACCCTCATAACAGAGGTGAGCATTGAACAAAGCACAGAGCTTAGTCAGCTTTGCAGTTTTTAAGAAGGGGAAGTTTTCAAGTTTTAAATGTGACCACATGGACCATTCACCACGCAATCCCAGTTTTCTCTTCCAAGGTTGTTTGTGTTGTGTTTTGTTTGTAAAGTTAGAAGCCCTCAGCGTGTGTGTGCCAGTGTGCTGGAGAGGACGTGTGTACGGATGTGTGCTGTGCTCGTCCGACGGAATAGATTCCCAAGAAAGAGTGCTGCAGAAACCCAGCTGCTTTTCCATTAACAGCCTTGATTTCCGAATGGACTCCAGGAGGATACTTTCTGGAGCTGCCTGGGGATAACTAGCCAATCCAAACTATTTCTTTTTATATGGTTGGCTGTGTCAGGTTTCGGCCAATGGAGTATAGCCTTCCTCCTATTATCATGTTAATCACCCATTGTTATTTTAGCCTAGAAAGCCCTGCCTCTGTGCAAACACATACTGCGTACAGAATTCATGGAATACGCATATCATCCATAGAGTGGTGCATTTGTTATTATGGTATTACAGCATGTTCATTAACCTCCAGCAGGCTAACTTGTTGCCATTGATGACATGGGAAGTAGTTAAGAAGCTCTTGGCAGCACCTAATTTGTTCTTTCCTCAGCAGGTGCTCGAGGAAATTGGATCCCATGCACAGAGGGGGTGACAGCAACTCCTCTGTTCAACTCAGAACTTCTGACTTATTACTGCTGTCCTAAAAATGGGATTCTATACCTAAGTGTGGGGTGGAGGCTCTAAGAAAAAATAATGTGCATCTAGAAGTGCACAAAAATAACTGCAAAACACTTTGTTTCAAAAAAGTTAAGGGGATTTGGGTTTCTCAGTGCTAATGGCTTGGGAGTCTCATCCATTCCTCTGCTAACTGAGCTTGTGGCCAGCAAGAGGAGATTCCACATACACTCTGCTGGCATATACTCTAGCTGTAAGGATATGGACCACACACTCATGCTCATGCCTGGTGGCAAGTGTTGCAGTAGGAGTTATTCTCTAGGAAGAAGCAGGCACAAAATGCCCAACTTTTCTAAATTGCATGTCAAAAGACATTTATTTAGATAGCATATTCCCATGCATGTATATTAGAGCAAAGGATCGTAGTCCTGCTTTGGGAAATAAAGAGTTCTCCAAGTGTACAAAAGCTTAGTTAGCATTAGTGCTTGGGATTTTTTCTCTATCTTGGATGCCTAACTTATCAACATGCATTTTAATGTCTACAAATGATTTCTTGGATTTTTTCCTGTCGTGTTGCACAAGCACACGCACCACTGTCAATCCCAGTGCAAACCCCATTTTCCCTCTTTGAATAAATGGTTCATGTAATTGCCTCTTCACACTACCTTCTGACTTGTGCAGCTAAGCCTCCTTGGTACGACTGTGAGATGGAGAAAATATACAACAGAGTGTGCTAGGCACCCATTCTCTATGCTAATGCACTTTTCTCAGCATTTCTGATTGGGTCACCATGCAAAATATATTTTTTTCTCTTGTCCTTCATTTCCCCAAGTAACTGGAGGTGTTTTTGTTATTGTATTTGGAATTTAACTAGAGATGGAAGGTTTTGAGAAAGCTGATCTTTTTCTGAAAAAAGTTACCTTTCAGTGTGTCTTATTGTGCTCGGAGGGAAATTTTGCTGCAGTGGGTTAAATGGCATGAGCAATCTGATTATGGCTCAAGCACTCCACTGCATTTCAAAGTAATATAATTTGAAATTGTTAAAGTTGAAATTAAAAATTCTCCTAAAGCAAGCTGTTAATTAGAGACTGTATTTATGGTCCCAGAAAAGTTCAGCCCAACTTGGTGTCTTGTTGGGGGATATGTGACCCAGTGAAAGAAAGATGAAGCACGTAACATGCTATATTCATGATCACACTTGCCTTATGCTACAGTGCAGTTTTCTCTAATCTCTTTTTGGTTATTAAACAGAAAAAGACCTATCAATGCATCAAGTGCCAGATGACCTTTGAGAATGAGAGAGAGATACAAATCCATGTCGCTAACCATATGATTGGTAAGACATTCTTTAAACTAGGCCACTCATCGGCTGCTTATTTTTTTTTTTTTGCTACTCTTTGAAATTCACTATTCTAATAACTTGTTAATATTCATGCTGTAATTTATTTTTTTATCTTTCAAGGAAAATGATTTTGATGTAATGATTCTTCACTTCAAAGCTTTTTAAATATGTGGTTATAAAAGTGTTACTGCTGAGCTTTTTTCCTTATCCTTTTGAGTCTTCATGTAGCATTTTCATTTATATTAAAATCAAACTTTTGACAGTATCTTCCATTTGATAGCTTAAATTTCTCTCTACCCATGTAAAAAGTACTTGCCAGTTGTCAACCACTTAGGAGCAATTATGTTTCAATTCTGTATGTCATGACATTGAATAGATTTAACTGCTAGCATTTTCCCAGCTAAGTGTGGTGAATTCCTGAGGAACATTGTCAAAACAAAACACTTACAGAGTTATTTCAGTGGGTATTTTTCGTCTTTTTCCAACAATTCTGGACCTCAGAAAGTTCAACTTTTCAGACATACAAGTGTTTTAAAAATCAGTGCTTGCTGACTTCTACTGCAGTCCTGTCACAAGAGTTTGTACTAACGTGTTACTGTAATCTGATGGGTTGTCTTTCTGCTGCAGCTGTACAATTGTTTTTCTGATGAATGCAAAGAAATGTTTTTCGTGTCTGTACAGATGTTATAAATATATGTATTGACCCAAGAGGTCAGTTTATTTTGATGCATAGACCACAGAGGAGTTACTATGCATGCCACTGTAGGCATATGTTGGATGAGATCCTTCCTGGACCCTACAGTGCACTCTGTGTGTCTCGTATGTTCACATGCAGCATTTATCTCTCATAAGCATAATGGTTTTCTTTCAACAATTTTACATTTAGGAAACTGTTCTCCCGTCAGTGCATGTATGTAACTCCTATTATCTCTGAAGTGAATTATGCATAAATACCAGAGAGAGAAATACAGACTGACACAGTCTTCACACCCCCACCCCCAAATGAAAAATATAAATGTCAGTCACAATAATTTTCATCTGAGAGCCAGGCAGGAGTTTGAAGTCAATGTCAAGCAGGTTAAGATGAAGATATCTAAAAATGTTTGCTTTTGTAGCAGGTGTTAATGTAATCTCTTGTTTGCAAGCTTGAAGAGTGAGATCCTTGTTAATTGGACCATAGTGAGTTCATACAGCTCCCCCTTAGATTTATTTTTTTTTATGAAGCCTGAAAGAAAGAAGTCCTTAGGCAAGCTTAGCACTTGATTCAACTTAATTTGTGATCCAGTAGCTAATAAATTATTTTAAAATATTTTAAATACAAAGGTCATGAAGTACTGAGTTGAGGTTCTGCTTGATTCAAGAAGGGAATTTTCCAGCAACTGATGTATGTTTATCTATGTATATTACTGCACAATGATATATATGACATTACAAGCTTCACTATTAGTGCTATTGGAAAACAACAGTGGTAGAAGACAGAAGAGGTTGAGAATAGTGTGATGCTACTGTTTGCAAATAGTACCTCTTGTTTCCTTGCTGTATGTAGGTTACTATACATATTTGTAGGAAGCCTATGTAAATGTAGAGGTGCATATGGACTCAGTTCTGTACACTTAGGACATTGTAAGTGCAAGGACATGGTAAGAAAATATGTGATTATTCCATTGCAGTGTCATGTCATTGCATCTGTTTGCTGAGATACAGTCTGAGAACATTCATTTAGTTCAAGCCATCACTTTTTATGGTGGACTTTAGGATAGAGTGAAATATAGAAACCTCTGATAAGGAGCCAAACTTCTTCTCACTCTGGGCATCTCAGTTCACCAGGCACTTGAGTCCCCTCTTCTCCGGGACATGACTGCCTCAAAAAAAGGTGGTGTCAATGAATCTGCTGTTGGTATTAGCACTTTACTGGGGAATAATGAAAGGGGTAGGAGAGACTAGATGTCACCACTTCTCCAGCAATAAATGCTGTACAAATTGTTGATGTTAATTTGCATAGTACAGAATCAGTAACAGTGAAAAGAATGATGAATGGCCTCTTGGACTCGCTCCTGTGCCCTTTGTTCAAAGCCGGAGAGCCTTGAGCCCTTGCAAGGCCATAGGAGAGATCCCTGATCACTCAGGCTGGTTTATTGCTTATAAAACAATGGGTGCAAGAATTCCCCTTTTCTCTGTTCGACCAAGTCTAGCCAGGTGGGCAGCAAGGGAAAGAAATTAATACAGCTGTTTCTGCAGCTCAGGCCTGTGTCACAAGGGTTATTAATGTCGTCGTCGTCAATTTAAGATCTGCAGGTGAGGGTTTGTTTGTGCTGTCGGCCGCTACATTCACCCAGAGCGTACATAGTGGTGTCTGGGGACTGGGGGGGAGCTTGCCCTCAGATTGTGTCTCCTCAGAGCTTGTGGTCAGACTCATCTCAATGAACTTGTATCTGTCTAAAATTAAGGTGTCTGGTTTAATATAGTCATTGAGGTGCTGTCTGGGGAAAATGAATGATTGATACCAATCTAAGATAAGAGTTTGAGCAGGATAAGCATTTCCAGGGAGAGATTTTTATCTCTCTTTTGAATTTGAAGTGAGCCAAGACAATGAAGTTAGCCTTGATGTGTAATTTTTAGGTAAAAAAAACCCACCCTTGGCTTTGATAATCTAAGACCTCTCAGCAGCACCTTCCTCTCATACTTTGCGAAACATAAAATTGATAGTTGAGATATCGTAAGCACTTGCTTACAGTATTATTCTGCTCAAGTGACTGTCAACAAAGGAATCCCAGCTCTGTAGCAAGGACACCTCCTAAGTGTCAGTGTCTATAATATGATTAAAGAAATCAGTTGTTTCTTAGATCGCAGCCTTAAAAGGTGCTTCCAGTTAAATTAGCAGTGCCTCCCTCTTCAACCTCTCGGTTCCTCAGCCTGGAGTCAGAGGCCCTGCTCATAATTCATGGAGGTAGGGGGTTTATATTTTTCAAAGCAGTATGCAGGGAATTTCCAGTGCTACTCCCACACACCGCTTTGAAAAATTGCCCTTCTGCACTCCAGCCCTTCATATCCTGTGCACAAACACGGAGGCGCATTGGGTCCTGCGCAGGGTCCCTGGGGAAGGAGCAGGCAGGAGACATCCCCAGGGGAGGTAAGGGGAAGATGTTTTGTTTGATTTTACTCTGGGGCCTGTAGGAGGGCTGGAAGCAGCAGAATGGACTCCTTAGCTGTGGTTAGCCAGGAAGGGATTTGTTTAGAAATGTTTTCAGCCAGGGGTGGGGCTCAAGGTGGAATTTTTAGAGACTAGAGGTCTTTGAAATTGTGCACTGATTGGGGCTCCTTTGAAACATTTCCATGCCCACAGAAAGGGGATCCCCCTTTGAAACATTTGCCAGCATTGGGGAGTCCACCTGGGAGTATATCAAAAACTTTCAGTAGTTCTTGCTGCCTCTGTACTTGCTTACCTCCTGTTGCGCTGACCTGGCAATGTTTAAAGCTTCTCCCCCTTATCTCCCCACCTACCACTGCCTCTGATGTGCAGTCTCTGTTCGATGCAGGGGAAGATGGGCGTCCGCAGCCGTGGGCTCTACAGGGGGCACTGAGCAGCCATGGCAGCTGCCAGAAGCATGGAAATCTGTGAGTGCAGCTGCTCCCTGGTGTCTGGTTGAGCTGTGGGACTTCAGCCTCCATCATGGGGCTGGTGCCGAGTCCCCACGGTGTGCAAGCAGTGGTTGCCCTGGGAAAGGGCCCTGACACTCCCCTATCCTGTGCTGCCAAGGGAGCCCGAGCTCAGAGCCCTGCGCAGGGAACATCAGGATTTGGCCCAGGGATTTCCTGTTGGGTTTTTACAGCTGCCTTGTTATCACAGCCAGGCCAGGTGCCCTAAGTAGTATTTTTCAGGGTGCTCAAAATGCCACAGAGTTGCTGCTCTCCAAGCCTGCCAGGTTACCCAGTACCAAGGGAAAGTGTATTTGGGTTTATGCTGGGGCTCTCAGCTGTTTGGGTAAGAGACGTGGATGTAGCAGTAATTCTCTCTGTCTTGGTTAGATGAGGGTTATTTTCTATTTAAGGTTCAAAAAAAGATAAACGACTGTCCCCACCCTTCTTTCTCCCTTTCTCTAAGAAGGTCTGGCAAACGTGCACAGGGAACTCAGCTGGGGTGTAGTTAGTGCTGGAACAGGGAAAATAATGTTCCTGGTCATGTACTAGCACTGGGATTGCTGCAGGACATTCCTGCCTCTGGCTCTGGAGAAGTCTAAGTGTTTGTGGGCTCACAAGAGGCTGGCTGACTCCTCAGAGCTCAGCAGAGCCCTTCCCCTATGCTGCTGCTGTCCTTACATGTGCAATTTCCAGCGCTCCCAGTAAAATTCACATATGAATGCTGGTGAGCAGCGAGGGAAGGAAGTGTGGGCAGGCTGGACGTGTTGCGGTACGTGCAATGTGAAGCATGAGGCCCCTGTTTGTGCTTTGAGAGCCACTGGGGACAAAAGGGAGTGCTGGAGGGAAAACTTCCAGGAGTCACAGTGAGATTGTTCAGTGGTCTGGTTTTTGGACTGCTGTCTGGATAAATACCTCCCTGTTTGATGTGATGGGGACGACTAAATTAAACACCATGTTTGGAGGAATGGGGAAGAGTTTTCTGAGTACTGCCCTAGCTGTGGCACATCATACATTGTATGTGGTGTAGGACTCCAAGTATCTTAATTACCTTTCTTGCTCTTGGAGATTGTGTTTCAAGTTCTGGAACCACTCTGACGGAATGAAACACAAAGAGGAAGGATAACAGCCATCCACAGTTAGTTTCTTTCAGATGCATACAAGTTTCTAAAAAAAAATTGGCCAAACAAGTTTCCTATTTTGTTAACATTTAAAAATAACATCATATTTAGAACTAACAAAATAAGTCTGTTGCCCAGAAGAATAACTGCAGTAATAACCACAGAAATAATTTTCTAGAAAGCAGCAATTTAGAAAGCTCATTTTAGGTTCTAAAGAATTTGCAGGTAATACTAAGCTCAGTCACTGAGATGAAACCAGCACTGTAGTGGAGGGGTTGAGATAATATTCAAAATCAAACAGAAACCAATATATTTTCTTCTGTTTCAAAACTGAAGCAAACAGTTTTATCTTTTGATTTAGGAGTTCATAGTTTAACAAAATCACTAATTTATATGGTACTCATTTTGGATGGTCTGCCTGTCCCAGTAGATTCTAAGTGCACACATATGTGAAAAGGATGTTGGTAGGTTTTTCAGAACTGACTTTTATACTTATGGAAGTACTAGCCCTGGGCATGTCTGATGAGGATGTAAAACATTTCTGATACTCAGGCCTGATCTTGTGATGCACTTTGTTCCTTGTTCTCATTGATCTGGGAGTTGAGGACAGCTAACCCTTCTCAGAATCACTGTTACAATAAAACATCTTTTACATGAAATAAACAGTCAGTATTGGAAGAAGTGCAGCTTTAATTCCTGTAAAGTTCCCGTTTTCCTCAGTATTTTGTTTACCACAGTACTTGATTTCTAATTGATTTAAAGTTTAAGGGTGCTATTTGGTAAATACTTTCCCTACCATTAAGGTACCATCATGACCTTGTGTCCTGAGACACAGCTGTTTAATATGTGAGGGAAACTTCAGACCTAAGCGCTAGTGTTAGTTAAAGCGTATACGTGGCAGCAATGATGATGACATTGTAAAGCACTATCTGGGTAATAGCTTTCAGGCATTAAGGCAAATAAAAATGTGCCAGATTGTTTTTGAAGCATTAGATGCAAATTATCAACAGGAACATATTTCTGGACTCAACGGCTGAATGTGTGAATTAATTATGGACACATTAGGAACTCAAAAATATTTTTTTAACTTTGATGTTTGTAAAGCATATTCCAAGTAATTGCTCTTTTAATGCAGAAATGAAGGTACAACCTTCATGTATTTACCCAGTGCTTGCTTCAATATCCAATTCTATGTGGACTTGCTTTAATTAACTATGTACTAGACTTTCATTCTGCAGTGCCTGGCTATTGTGAAAGACTAATTTTAGGAAAAAAATGCTAAGCACATTCACCTTAACAGACAAACAACATACGTGATGTTTCCACACACGTGAGAGCCTTAATCCCACCGCCTGTGAGTGCCATGGGCCAGCCAGAGTCCTGCTGGCGCTGCTGCAGCAGGCTTTGCCCGAGTGGAGCTCGCTGCGGGCTTGGGTTTTTGGGCAGAGGGGTTCGCTTGTGCCAGTGGGGCCTGGTGTTGTTTTGTCCAACTCTAAGCCCCAGATTTCTGGGTTTTTTTGGTGTTCATTAATTTAGTGTTAAGTACTGGTGCACTTGTGCAAATAGTTAAATGAGTATAGTGTGTAAGAGGCTGGAAATGTTTCACACTTCTTAGCAATGTGGTCCCACTGAAAGCCAAATTGCCATTGCTGACAGGAGTTCCCTTTGCTTCAGGATAAAGAGCATTGGCCTTTAATGTAATCTGTTACTTAATCGTTTTCTTATTTTGAAACTGGTTTAATAACACCACATTTTTACTGTCTCTTTCTTTCTAAAGCCAGAAAATTCATTATCCAAAAACTTCATAATTTTACCCAGTCATACTGTGCAGATGTGGCCTCCTGCAATTGTTATCTATGCATATTTGTTCATACAAATTACTCCGTTTCATGAGAATGTATTTTGGTTTGCTTGTTTATCTACCAGGAAAGAAATAACATTTCCCTTAATGTATTCATTCACATATTCCTTTTGCATTTTTCATTTCATTTACAACTTGGTAATAGTAGTTCAGTTTTCACTGACATTTTTATAGCTGCTATGACAACATTCCTGTTTTGCATGATACATGCATAATCGGCTGTGATCACAGTTTTACATTGCTTTCATTCTTTCTTAACTGTGTTAAGATTCCATACAGCCTCCAAACTCAATTTTCATATGCAGTTGTGATTACACCTGTTTAAACATTTTCCTGGTAGTTTCATATTTATTCATAAAGGGAGCAGTTGATAAAACACCTTTTCTGCAATCAGTCTGAGTTTTAAGTGTGATGTGTCTTCAAAGTTATCATTAGCAAGCAACTCAATCTATTCCCAGCCTTTCAACATCAGTTAGGTGGCATGCAAAAAATGCTATTTTTCAGTAAACTTTGCACTGTGTAGTAGTGATTTCCCTGAATGTGTAACTTGGTCTTCATTTTATTAATGCCATTAACCTGGAAACCTCTTACATTTTTGTATCCAAGAGCCTGCAGAGATGCTTTCTGCCTGTTTCTCAGACATGTGTGGCCATGTATCTCTAAGTTCACAAAGAAATTTCTTAGCCCCCTCTTTGCTAATCTTGATTCTGGGAAAGAAAGCAAATCCTCACCATATGGAGTTTGGGTTCTCCCTGCAGATGGCAAAATGACTCTACTCCTTCCCAGTGGAGAGGTCAGCACCCCTCTGTGTCCTACTTTCAAGAAAAAGCACCAGAATATTTCTTGGGGGTGGAAGAGGAAGCAAACACTCCATCATTTCTAGGTGTAGCCTTAAGACTTCATACAAATAATGTTTTTGGGAAGTTGTTCTCCTCATGTGAATTGTGGAACTAATGGCTGTATCAATTCTGTCCTGAAATCTAGGTGGTGATGATTTCGTTATGGGAGCTTATCAACAGATGTTGATTTTATCTGGAGAGATTAGATGTTACCCCCATTTCTTTATCTGCCAAATGAATTTATTGGTTTGGAAATGTCAGGTACCACCTTTCTTGAGTGACAGAAAGCTTCATGCTTTTTTGTGAGAGAAAGCTGAAAGATGAGAAGTGAATAAGGAACAAAGAAATTAATGTTTAGTGAAGCTGGAAAAACCCATACTGGGTTAGTTTGGAATTAGCTTAGGCAGAGTTGTAAAATACTCTTTTTACCTCTTCGGGGAAACCTAGACAAGGTTCCAGTCTGTTGCCAGTCATAGGAAAATGGAAAGAAAGCATATAATATTAGTAAACTATAATTAAATTCCTCTTCTCCTAATAAAATTCTGGATTTCACTCTTTCTGAAAATCTGGTTCAATATTCAGCACTCAGAGCATTGAACCTCAAATGTTTATTTTTCTTTTTATTATGGAACAACCCTCTGGGTTTGAATCAGTAAGGGTACTGGCATGCATGTATGGAACCCTAACCAGTTATCAGAGAAAAATGGTTTGTCTGTGTGTTAAAGGTCCAGATTTGTTCCTTATGTTACTTGGTTGACTTCAAAGAGAGACAGTTGGCCCACTGCCTTTAATTAAAGTTCAAACTAAACGGCACCCATAACCTTGGGGAGGATTTAGTCTGGTCTCCTAGAGCAAGAGGTTACCAACTGTCCTGCCCTTAAATATATTGTTTTTCTGTTTTGTCATAGCCTGCCAGCCAGTCACAGCAAACAGAGCTGTCCCTGAACACTCTGCCTGTGTGGGACATTGGCACCTTTTATTCTTCCATTTGTGAAGGAAACTTTTCTACCCTAAGGTTCCTTACAAGTGGTCCCCATGAAGGAAGCCCACATAAATGATTTAAATTCTTTTACTTTTTCTAGTGTATAGCAAATTGTTGTCTCCAACTCCTTTTTGTTCAATTTATTAGTAACTTCTGACAGCTTTGGGCCTTTATAAGAATCAGAACTTTTTTAATTTGGTATGTTGACTTGGTAGATTCATTGTGTGCCTTTTTAAAAATTAGATTTCTTTAATTCAGAAATAAAAACCTTACAGTTCTTGCAACAGCAAATAACCACTGTGTGATTGCACAGTAAGCTTGAGGAAGAAGACTTTAGGTTGTCCCTGTCAGACTTCCTTGCAGTAATGTCAAACTTAAAAGAACGGACAGATCGTAATTTTACAAATGAAAAAAAACTTTTGTGCTGCTGCAACTGCACAAATCAAACCAGCACTGTGTATGAGTACCATGGTCTTCTGAAAACCATGGTTTTCAGAGCTCCATGGCAGGACAAAACACCTCATTGGTCATGGTGTTTTCCATTGTCCTCCTTTTCACCAAGATGCTCTGTCCTGCCTCTCCTCTGCTTTGTGCTTTGTGGTCTGTCCTGCTGGCACAAACCCCAGACCAGATGGGGGAATGAGGTGCTGCCCTCATGGAGAGGAGATGAGCCTTTTTACCTCCTGCTTCCTGTAGCAAGAGGCCAAAACCAATTTGGTCTGATGTTTCTTTCTTTTGCACCTCCTGAGTCGGTGGAGAAGACGACTACAAAAATGGGCATTGCAGGTGGGAAGTACACAGCACAATTCTGATGTGTATCAATTTCTACTTCAGTCAGTCACAGCATACTTAGGATTTAATCCTGCCTTCAGACACGTCATACATTGTCTGGTGGGCAGTCAGGGACTTTTAAGAATGACCCAATCTTTTGGGCATTATGTATGTAACTGTGAAGAGTTTAGATTTTATGATGACTATACATTATTCTGTATTCACAGGCAAGTTGTTTAGCATAGCTCAGGCTAGGCAGATCCATTGGGTTTAGGTTTTGCTATAGGTAGAGTTTGGGTGTTCTAAAGTATCAACATCATCTAGCACCAGTAGCATATCCTCTGCTGTTATGTTTTGAACACATCAGCTAACACATTATTTGGGGTATGGACAAATATTTCTTAAACCCCATGACTGTGAGTTATATCCAGGAATAAATATTGGCAACAAAAGTTAAATGATGAAACTTCATGCAATGAACTGTAAGTGATTCAAGCTGGGCTGGATATAGATAGATAGCTAAAGCTGAAGAAAAGAAAGTATTCCAGTGTCATTTTCTCCTTTTTTTAATGTTCTAGATAAAAAAAAAAACCACCTTTATTCCCCTTCAGGAGGAAAAATAAAAATGATAGAGAAACTTTTAACCTTTTGATTCTGTATTTATTCTTAAAATCTCAGATTTGGGGAGTAAAAAAGGAAAGCAAAACAACCCTCCCTTCTCCTTTAAAATCTTTTAAAACTTTATAGCTGTGCTTTCACTTACAGAAGAACATCAATGGAGAGAATTTCCTTAGGAGGCTAATTCTACTGTGCCAGAAACTGACATCAGCAGTGTCTGTTAAACCCAAATGATGAACGTTCAAGGAATGGGGGGGGGCGGTTTAAATTGTGAGGTGTTAGTTGCTTGGTTAGTTTATAATGCATCTGAAAAATCTAGAGGGAGATTGTTAGGTTTTTTAATCTAAGCCTTTTAAAGTTATATACCTAAGATTTTTAAGTTGTATATCCTTTGAGAAAAATTTTTAAAAACACAATGAAAAATGATCTGTATCTTTTGTGTGTGTGTGTGTGACTACAGTAATTCAGTTTAAGTCTGTAGTCCTTTTAAAATTTTCTTTTGTCTTTTAAAAAGAGGAATCATTTTGTACTACCACAGAGTTATACATAAACCCCATACTACAAAAATACTTCAGGTATTGAAAAGGGAAATACATTATTAAAGGGAAAGGTAGCTTTTTTCATGTTTTCAGTGAAACTTGTAAGGATTCTTTTTTACTGTAAGCATGTTAGCAGTATTAACTTCCACTGCCAGGGCATCTAGTACCCATCATACTCTTTGTGGGAGATCTCCAAGGGTGCAGCTTTGGGTGCCAAAAAGCCCGTGTAGAGTTGATGCGGGGAAAACTTGCTCTATATTTTATGAACAGTTGGTTTGAAACAGAAATGTGTGGTCGCTTGTAAATGCTTCACAGCCAAGCAGCTCAAGATGGTGAAGGTTAGCAGTTCTGAGTTCAACACAGACGTTTCTTGTAAACTATTAACTACTGAGTGGTTTGAGCACTAGTAGACCCTGCAATGTAACCATCAGTCTGCAAGTTTAGAGAAAGCAGGCATTTGTCATGCAGGCCAGGAGGCCAGATTTCGACTTAACACAAAGGTGGGAGTCTGTTACCTCTAGAATTGTGACTTAATGCACATTTATCATTAACACCGGAAAGTATTAGGGGTAGTTTTTTCTTTAGGTGGACATACTATCAGATGTTAAGTGTACAAGGTGTAATTACATCTATCTCGTATCTTTCTTCTTGTTGAACAGGACTTACTGGGGAAAGAACTTGAGACCCAAAATGCTTATATTGAACAGTCTAGTCAAAGAGTTTTCCCATTTTCCTAAGGCTTAAACCTGGGAAGTGGCTGCCATTTGCAGGCTAGCAATACAGTAAAAGCACATCATTGTACACAACATTTTATTTGGACAGCTGTATAAAAATGGCAACACACTGTGAAATCCATTAACAGCAAAACATGTTAAATTCAGGAAAATGCATCTCATGTGGAACACTGAATAAGAAATTATAGTCTGAATTTTACTAGTTGGTTATCAGAGTCTGTCTTGAATGACGAAAATTGAATTTTTTCCTTTCTTCTGCATGTTAATAGCAGTGAAGGCTGTACATTGGGTTTTGAAACTAGTGTGCACCCATAAATTCTTGCCCCATGGACTTTTCAGCAAGGTTTTTGCAAATCTAATCTTAATATCCACAAGAAGCCTGAGGGAGCAGGTTTCAGTCACTCAAGTAGCTCTTACTTGCATGTGGGGTCCCACTTGTGCTCACTGGCATTACTCAATTCGTGGAAGGGTAAAAGCTCCAACTCGGAAGAGATGGATCCTTCCCCCTTGTCTCCCTGCCAGTGCCAGTGAGGACGTCAGTCTTGAGAAGCGAGGGCAGGTCCTTTGGGGTGGGATTTCCATGGGTAGATTTTGCTGTGCATGTAGTGAGACTTTTCAGGGTTAATCAAATAGTATTTAAAAATTCCAAAAACCTCTTGCAAAGTATTTTGCATTTCCATTGTTCGTGGTGTTTGACTATGAGATGTTGTTCATCGAGATAGGATGCCATTAAGTATTCTAGTAGAGAAATAAAAAATGAGTTTACTCTTGCCTGGTGGAAAATGAAACAGCCATGTTAACTTTAGCTCTAATCATGAGATTAAAAGTCTAATGGGGAATAATATAATTTTCAGTCTTCAAAGCCAGCATCAATGACCTTTGGAGAGTTTTTACTTTAACAGCCTAATGATTTCTCTTCTAGAAGATGCAAAAAGCAGTCTATTCCTTGACAAGGAAATGAAAAGTGGATGAATCAAGGCAACTGCAAGTAACCGTGCACTGGAGTGCGCTAAATGACTTTTAGTCATATTTGGTACAACTCATGACAGGGTGTTCCCAGGCTTTATTGTCCAAGCCACGGGCTGCTCTGAAGGGAAACAATGAACGCAAGGAAGAGCCATGGGGCTGGGGGACAGTCCTGCTCCTCAGCTCAGCTGGGCCTTGGTGGCCGCAGCTCTTGGCAGTGGGGCTGAGTGCAGGGGCTGCTCACTCTGAGTGGCCTTGCTGTCGGTGGGGCTTGTTTCCTGTGTAAGAGCACTGGAATTTCTTGTTTCAGTTCCTGTTTGCTGTGTTTGCGAGCTCAGGCTGTTGCTCTTTTGCCAAGCTGGCAGCGCGCGGGGGTGACTTCCTGCGCAGGGGATGTAAAAGTGATTCTCTGATTCTTCCTCTGCAGCCATTGGGAGATAAAAGCCAGGACATCAGGGACTGCAAAAGAGGGAGCCAAATTATATTTATAATATTAAAGTGAGTGCATTTGTGGTTTTGCCATTCTCCAGGGTTTTTCATAAGTAGAAAAACATGAATTAGCATTTTCCATTTCCATATATTGACTGGAAAAATAGCCTGCTCTCAATTAAGACCTATAGCTTTTGGGATGTATGCAACAATTTTATAAAATATTTACAGCAAAATTTGCATTTTACATGGTATTACAGTTTTTCTTGTGTTTAATAGAAAGGACTTAGGCCTAAGAGAAGAAATCCATCCAGCGTACCAAAAGAGAAATAAATCTAAAATTAGACTGTCAGTATTCACAACAAGGAATGTCCAGTGCTGACTGCTGCCTTCAGTAATTATCGAAGGTCACTTTCCCCACCAGCTATTTGTTACAGCCGCAGTAAGGACTGTGTTCCCTATGCAGAGCTATCACTATCCCTTTAAAACTGCCTTTGGAAGCGATTGGAGCTTTGTGCTAGACAGATAAGTAGAACATTTTTTACCAAATGTAAATGCGCACTGTAAAGAACACAGCTATTTCCTGGATAATTTGCAGTTGTATATTTTATGTTAATTTCACCGAAAATATTGCACCCCTGCCAGGTTTAGTAGAGACTCACTGTGATATGAATAATTTCTAGCGAATCATTTTTTTTTCTTCATTTAAGATTTGGCACCTTTTTAAGATTTTAATAATAGCAACAAGGAGGAAGATTTAAAACAAGTGAAACATTAGAGCCAAAGAAATTCACATTGAGAGCTAATGTAAAATAGCAAGAATAATTACATGGAAAACAGTTTCCACAGATGTTTTTCCTTGTAATGTAATAACTATTTACTAAACTGTTTATTTTAGGCCCTCGGTTTACAATAAAATATTTATACATGCTCTGCTGTAATAAAAAAATATTGACAAAATACTATAGAGATTTTTAAAAGACAATTAGTATTTCCCTGTCTGGAAAGTGAACACAAGAGAAGCAGCGCCAGCCCATGCCATGCTCGCTGACAGGAGAACCAGGGTTATCCCTTTCTGTTTGTCAGCATTCGACTCAGCTAATGGGGAGGCTCCAGACTTGGGGCAAACCAGAGATAACTTAGTGAAGAACATGCAAGCTAATACTAAAACTGTGGAAATGTGCTTTCCCACTTCATTTCAGTACAAAGAATTTTATTCAGTTCCTGAAACATCATACAATAAAGCTCTGTCTTGTATAACCAAAACGCGCCCGCGTTAGGAGCAGGTTTAAAGTTCAAGATGCTCGAATCCTGCATCTTGTTCTTCAAAACTTGTGTGGTGTGGTGACTTCTCTGAAGTACTGCCTGTAGCATCTTTAAAGCTATTGCTTTATCTTGACTGACCCACATTTGTCGTATACCTAATTCATAAAGTTACTCGCGTGCCTGCAGAGTGTGTACACTGTGTTACGTCAGGGATAGCTGCACTTATGCAGGTAGAGTGGTGTCTTAGGGTGCTGAAATAACAACTTCAGCAGTATCAAAAGGTCTGCAGATTCTGCTTTCCATGCATAATCTTAAAACATCTGTCCTTCTGTTCATGAATATATAGAAGAAACTTTATTTTCAGTTGTCTATGGCTCTACATTTGAAAATCTTGAACACAGGGTAGTATCTGATATAAGGAATTTGAGTTCTGTTACCTGCCAGTTTCATAATGAAGGATTTAATTTTTTTTTTTCTTCAGAAGTTATTCTACATTTTATTTTAGATGTAGACTGCTGGCACGCAGCAACTTTAAAAAGAGGCCTCCAGAACAAAAGAGAACATACCTTTAATTTTGTAGCTACAGACCTTTTTGTCTGTTTGCATTTGAGCACTGTCAACATGTTAGAGGAAGCTGAAGTCTAAACTTTGAGTAAAGACTGCATGGCTGGATCTGAACACTTGACGTTTGGGAAGTAGGAAGGTTTCAATATCTGAATCCATATTTAGCAGTTCAGGCTCTACTTTCAAGTAGGCAATCCCCTTGAGTTTCCATGCTAGCAAGTTGTGAGCTTTATCATTGCAGAAGATATGGGGTAGCTGCCGTGTGACATGATTTGAAAAATGAATTTAAAATACATATATGAACCTCTTTTCTTGGTGAATCTCACCTGTATAAAAGCCAGTGGTGTGATTGACTTCACAGATTTTTGTCGTGCTGGGTTATAACGTGCACAAAAAGGAGCAGGGCAGAAGAGAAAACGGCAAGCATGAGAACTAAAATTGAACAAAAGAGGGAGCTAAGAAATCTAAAATGTTCAGTTTTAAGGCAGAATAATCATGGTTACCAGATGCCTTTTGTTGCAAACAGACTTTTTTCCGTGGTTGACTCTTACATAGAGGCCAGTGCACGCGAGAGGTTTGTGAGCCTTGCACTGTGACGTGCAAAACCACCATGTCCCTTTCCCATGGTTTGCCCTTGTGGAACCTAGCCACAACAGCTTTTTGATAATTAAAAATTGGCTTTCCCTGTGAAAGTCTGAATAATTTAATATCAAACTTACAATAGGAAAAAAAAAATAGATGGTGTAATATGTGCAATATTTTCTGTAAATTAAACCAAAGTTGGGTTCTTGGCTTTTAGCCCTTTGCTACCTTCCTGCCTGTGAAATGTTGATATATTGCAGAGTGCTGCCAGGTTATGCAATTATTTCAGTGCAGCTCCTTTTGAGTCATTGGTAGGGTCCAAAGCTAGCATTAAGGAAAACAAAGGAATTTGTGCTTGGAAGTCAGCATTGCTCTGAACACACAATTTTTTTTTCTCTTCCAAGGACTTATGTTATTGTGTAAGCTAATGATTTTGTTTTTAAGTTACATTCTCAGGGGCATGGACATCCAGAATAATCGAGGATGTACTTTTAAAACTGATCCTGTGCAATGTTAGGCCTCTGGTAGAAAAATAGGACTGATTGCTGGTCTTGAGCCTTGTATTAACCCCTTCTCGGAAGAACTGCTGATTTCCTGGTACTGAAGATCTATGTAAATTGATACACGTTACCTATGTGTAAATTATTTAAAATGAAAGTAAATTGGCCAGTTCCCTTCCCTTGTGCCTTTTACAAGGCCACTTAGTGTTTATCACAGTAGAAGCCATTATCACTGTTAGTAATTCTGAAAACAAAGTACATCTGTGGTGGCTCTTCCCTTTGTTGACTGAGCACAGCTCACCTGCTCAGCCTTCCCAGCTCCTGGCCTGGCGGTGGGTGAAGGTTTCCTCTCTTCTCCCTGGGAAAGCTCAACTCTGGTTCTCTGTCTCCGGTCCAAATGAGCTGTCTCTAACCCAAGTGGGAATTCTGCAAGAGTATGTAAAACAGAAATGTGGGATGTGGTGTCTGCTGGGTGGATCTGAAAGGAAAGGAGGGCAAGTCTTTCAGTTTTGAATTGGCCATTTTTTTGCCATGGAGGGGAGTTTAGAAATTGCTTGGTTAAAGTGGGCAATGTTACCAGTCCTTCCGTGTGGAAAATTAATGTATTGAGTGGTACATAAGGGAGCAGAGTAAGAAAATGTGTAGAGGAAGGCTGTGGAAGTCCTTTTTCCTGTTTTGAAATCCATGTGGTATGAGTTACAGTGCAAACCTTTTCAAATATGCTCCAAAAAGTTCACCTAGTATCTCTACCACATCATTGTGTATAATGAAACAACTGGCAGAGCATTCTGTTTTAATAAAGCATTGGCTGTTAGTGTCTCTTGTACTGAATCGGGAAGGGAGTTCAGAGGAACAGATATTGCTGAAGAATCTGTCTCCAATTTTCCCCTGGAACAGCAGTTCTAGGGTTTTTGAAGGTTTATGTATTTAACAGTGCAAATCTTCATTTTAGCTTTTCATTTGCTGCTCAGGATTTTTATTAATTTTTGCAATGCTCATTTAAGTTGATCCAGCCCTTTATGTGATTTCCAGCTTGAAATATTAGTTCAGAGATAAGCTTTGTTATTAAATGCTTAATCTTGAACACTTGTCTTATTTGGTAAGAATTATCTCTGAGAAGTAGGCAAAGAGAAGTAGGCTGCTGTGGTTTTAAAGCAGCTGTAACTGGAGTAGCCCCAGTACTAGTTTACAAAGGTTGGCATCCCTTCAGTTTGCCATCGCAGCAGCTGGACTTCATTAAGTGCTGGTGTTAATTACTGGGAGAGCGTTGGTTCAGCATGCATGCAGCAACACTTGGGGTGACACACAAAATAGGAAAAGGGTCACCTTGAAATAGAAGCTTAAAAAAAAGAAAGAAAGAAAAAAGCAGAGCTGCCACTAATTTTGTAACTGTATTTAGTTCGAGCTGATGCTGAAACCAGCGAAGTAAGTGCTACCCTGTGATCGTAAAGAATGTCTTAATTGCACCTGCCATTGATGAGTCTAAGCAGGAGCGTAGGCACAGTGCTGGGCTAACTTGCCCCGTAATGAAGGGAGATGTTAATGCTGTATTTTCTATGTATGTGGTGTGAAAGAGAGAGAGAAAAATCTTTCTGTATTCTCCAGAGTTTTCAAGCCATGTACAGTATAGTTTGAGGAGGAATTATTCATAATTTCTTATACTGTAAATAGTATTCTATGGAGAAAATCTGTGAAGGGCTTGTATCTAAGGGGGAATATTTAGGGGATGAATGTCATGGAGAATAACATAAAACATGTGGTGGCATAAAACAAGTATTGCTTGGAAATGTTGTGTCCTAAAGCTGATGACATTTCAGACAAAGCGGGCCAAGTCCAGCCCTGGTGTAAGCAGCTAGTGGTGTGCCCAAGCCAGCCTTCCACCACCTGCTTAGGCAAAAGCTTATCTTTATCCTTCTCTTTCACCAGCAGTTGTCTGGATGCGGGAGCCGGGGGCCCGGACTGGAAGGGGTGTATGAGGATGTTGGAGGAGAATTAGGTTATTACATTTCCTCCTTAATTCTTCATCAGGGCTGCCGCCTGTATTTTCTGCAGAAAAATCAATGCATTCTGATTCTGTAATTTCCCATGGTGCCTCGCCGGGCGCGCAGTGTGCCGTGGGAGGTGACATATCCGGTCATGGCAGCTTGAACTCTTTTTTCCAGTGAAAGAATTCATTGGAATTTCACAACCTTTGCATGCTTTTGTGAAAACACTCATTTGTGTTTGCGCCAACCCGCTAATGGCGGATGCCGGAGCTTGCGAATCCCACCTACATTCGGTGCTCGTTATGGCACGGAATGTGCCGTTAATAATGCATCTGTGAAACTCAGCTGCGAGGGAGCCAAGTAATTATCCCACCGTAGCGTTCCCTGCTTCAGTGTCATCACAACTGGGGCTTCATTAAAAGTCCTAACAGTAGAGATGTTGTGTGGTGCAGCCTGTATATATATTTTTTCATTTAAATTATCAGCAATGCCACGGCTCAGAGGTAATTTGACTTTTTGAAACCGTGGAGCCCCTGTGAATTTCCTTCCTCCTCTCCCTCTCGCTGCCGCACCAGCTGATCAGCCCCAGAAGAACAAAAGGTTTATCTGAAGCTATGAAGCATATATTCACCAGCTTCTGGCGTCTAGATAAAAAAAAAATAAAAATCAAAGTACTCCATTGAACATGTTAATACTTAGCAAAATGCACACAGCCAGACACTAAACCTTTACAGGGATTTAGGCATTTGAAAAGTGATACTCTGATCAGGTCTTGGGTTAGTTTCCTTAGCATAAAGTAAAGCAGAATCATAAAATAATATAGGTTTTTAAATAAATAGAGAGCTTAACATTTCCACCTCTTTTGTTTTATTTCTTTGTCTGGTTTCTGTCAGTCAGGCAGTAACAAAAACTTGGGCAAAGGTATGCTGTAATGGAAGAGTTTTACCTTTTTAATATCACATCCTTCCAACAGAAAATATAGTACAAACCTCTGGCATAAAAATAAACGGGCACGAAGAACAAAAGCATCTGTGGCTCCTCACAGGTCTCTGAGGGACTTTGGGATGCTTCTAAAAATTATTGATTTGGTAACTTACTCCACCTCCTTGTTAGGTGTTTTTGTTTTGTTGATTTGGTTTGTACTGCCCCAGCATCCCATTTTACTGTCCTGCTTGTGGAGGTGTTGGGGTGTAATGATTGCCCTGCCAGCAGCAAGCAGGGTGCATTGCAGTGGTCAGGGCAATTGCAGGGTTTGTCTGGGCTTCTCCCCACCAGCCTGATGATGTTGGGTGATCTGTGGTTCTGTGGACCTCCGGGCCGTAGGCAGAACTGGACCCCACGCAGGAGTGCTGCAAGGAGAGTTGGGAGCACTGAGTTGCTTGCATGTGGCAGGGGAGACAGGGCCATGGGGCTGAGCACGCAGCCATCCTCATGGACATTGCCTAGACCCATAGGTCAGTGCTGGAGGTACTGTTTGGTAGTGGGGACTTTTCAACAAAGCCTTTCCAGTGTAACTACACGCCTGGCTGGCGGTTATCCCCTGGTAAGCTCAGGCTCTCCTGCCTGCTTTATTGATACAGGAGGTCTTTAATGGTAGGGGAGCTATGTACTCCCCCTTGGGGGATCTAAGCTCTTGCAAAGCTCCTGCTATTTGCACCAACTTTTCTGTAAGGGTCAGCTGTTTCCTGGAAACCAAGAAGCCCCAGGTCTCAGCTGTGTCAAAAGAAATGGGGAAGGAGGAAAAATCATGGGATAGGGTTCAGCTGCACCTGTCTGCTGCTGCCAGACTGTATGCAAGGGTCGGATGGTCATGCTCTCTCAGCAGTTTGAATTCATACTGGGCCAGAGAAGAAGAGCAGAGACCACAGCGATTGCCATAGGTTTGGAGCATCTGAATCTGCTTAAGCGTAGTGGAGCATCCAGGCCAGAGAGCTTCTGGGGTCCTTTGGAGCTTGGTCAGCAGGGGCTGCCCTGGCTGTGCTGATCCCCTAAGTTGGTTTGAGCGTGGGATATCGTTCTTTCTATTGAGACATTCAGGTGGAGGGTCGTAGGGTAGCCCGTGGGCAGAGGTGCGTCTTCCCCTGTTTCCCTGGCAGTTGTGTTAGGATGTTACTC